>QGMJ01000361.1:0-32059 GCA_007821545.1 Lachnellula subtilissima
CAACTCCTCCTCAAACCCCGCTCCATCTTCCAACGAACCCCTCCCCCCTACCCCTAACCCCCGCTGGCTCAGCGACATGAAAGCCCGCCTAGGGAAATGCATCATGTTCGGCGGTCTCGACGCGCCCAGCATAGCCAACGCCGCGGGCGCCCTACGCATCCTAGCTAGCGAATGGCGCTCCCTCGTTGCCGGGAGCGAAGGCTTCCTCGTAGACAAGAAACGCGCCGGCCTGCTACGCCACAAGGTCGTCTGGGGAGAACAGGACTCCATGAGCCACGTCAACAACGTCACGTATGTGCGTTGGGCCGAGAGCGCGCGCGTCAATTGGGCGAATAACTATGCGGTGCATTTCGATCCAGCGCATAGGAGGGAGTGGGCGGAGCTGAGTAAGCCCAAGGGGCTTGGGATGATTTTGAGGAGTATTAAAACGGATTATAAATTTGTAGGTTTTTTGGTTTCTCTTGTCCCATGTGGTTACGGTGAGTGGGATTTCTGGTTCTGGTTCTGATGGTTGAGCAGCCTATGACTTATCCAGATCATATCTCCGTCTTCCATAAACTGCATAGCATGCCTAAGCCCACAGACTCGCATTTCGTCCTCGATGTAATGATTATCTCGGAACTACGGCAGCGGCCTGCTGCGAGATGTGTCGAGGAAAATGTGGTGTATGATTATAGAAAAGGCCAGAAGACGCCGCTTCCGCCGTTTATGCTAGACGCGTTTCGGAAAACGTGGGAGGCGCAGGAAGCTGAGAAGGAGAGGGTTGAGGAGAGGATGAAGGATGTGCTGTGGGCTGTTAGGAGGGTAGAGCAGAGGACATGGGATAAAGAAGGGGCGGTGGAGGATATGGGAGGGACGAAGTGAGGGCTGGTTTAAGGGCGTAGATGGTTGCATATAAAGGCGTATGAGGTATGCATATATGTATGTATTTGGAGACTACTGATATAGATAGCAAGAAATCTGTTATGATGTAGCAAGCATCTTAGCTGGCCTTTGTCCCACGAAATGTTAAACACGTTTCTGTTAATAGCCATGTGGTCAATGCCTGTCGACATGTTTGCAAAGTCAAGGCTTCGTATTCTTTTTGAATTAACTTCTATCAACATTCTATCAGATTTCAAAGCAGATGCAGTACATAAGCATGATATATGCCTGCTTGGCTTGTTCGACCTCCTTGACCTTCATAACCAAGTATGAAGGCGAAATTCCAGTGAGTAGGTGAGAAAGTAAGAAATAAAGGGATTAGGCTTTTGTTGGCGTTATGGGTGCAAGGAGCGGTGTTAGGTGGAGGGGGATATATGTGAGGGTTCTTCTCTGTCTGTACTTTGATTTGAGGGTTCTCCCTCTTGCAAGACCTCTGAAATTGACGAATGATTGAAGCTCATCATAGCCATCCACTTGATAGCGCGGGTTCTGAAGCTCTTACCTGTGTGGAGCGGCGTGTTGTTGGAAAGTTCTATGGAATTACTTGCCGCGGGCATCTACCCGCTGGCGAGATGCTGGAAATGGTGATGGACAAGTACGAGAATATTTTCAGGGGGTGATTGGAGTTTGAGGGCTGTGTCACGTGGTGGTGTACAAGATCCGGTGTATTGCCTCCCTTCCGTGCATTTTGTAATATCGTCTTCCCTTTTCCTTTACATGACTCCTCTTTGCAAACCCTCTGTCTAATATAGGATTCAATTGCAGAGATCTGCCCTCTTCAAAGCTGATGGAGCGATCTAGATTCACTTAAGACATCTCTCCCACCGCAACATCATTCTTCAACAACTCATAAACACAAGACCGATCCCGCAAGACTAATACCCAACACCGAACATCTAACTACGCCCAGAGCCTCTTACAATGACACCCACCATCTGCGCTATCTGCAAAGGACCAGCAAATGCTAAGTGTACTCGCTGCCGAAGTGCATTTTATTGTTCACAGGCCTGCCAGAAGATAGACTTCCCGTTGCACAAATTGCTTTGCTCTAAGATAGGAACGTTCGCTGAAGAAAAGCCACGGCCTCGTGATTTGCACTATCTAGCTTTGCTATTTCATGAAAAGTCCAACCTCCCAGGATTGGTTTGGGTCGAAGCAAATGATAACCATGAGACGGATGATAAAGGCAATGTTATCGAAGCGGGTTGGGACTGCGCAAGTGGTGTCCTACCCTACATGTCTGGCAGCATCGGACGGTATATAATCCCCCCGGGCACTTTGTTTCTTTATCCAGACACATTGAGTATAATGCTGTTTCCTCGTCTCAGGAACTAGGAGATATCAGAAAGCAGACCCGAAATTCAAACATTTTGGGGTTCACTGTACTGACTCGGCGAATCTGTAGGCCCGCTGTTCCAATTCACAACCCACACAACATCGAAAACTATGTTACAGACAATCTTAGAAAACACAATAAACCAATGCCTCGCACACCTGACCGACGGCTACGCTACACGCGATGTATCAATAACGTCCATCATGCAACATGACTGGAATGGTCCCAGGGTTGTTGTTGGCTTCACCGAGAGGATTGCGGATGGGACGGTGTTGAAGTATCGGGATGTTACACTCAATGATCTCCGGGCTGCCCTCGACGATGTCTCCACGAAGCTGAACATCTTCGATAGTGGGAAAAGCAACCCCTTCGTTGTCCATGATGGCAACTATTGGACCAAAGCCGTCAAGGTTAGCTGCACAGGCGACCGGAAATTCTTGGGAAAGGCCCAATACCGCCAAGTTGAATTCAGGAAGGACCACCCGATCTTCTTTGCGCAAGATGATACTTCCACCATCTCAAAGAACATGGGATTCACTTTGCTTGCGAAAAAGTGTGCATTTGATCCTGCTTGGGTCTTGAAGCCGGATAGCAAGCCCTATTTTGATCCCTTCTCCAACCGTCAAGCCTTACAAGTTTTAATCAATGCCGACCCATCGGATGAGAACGAATGGTGGGGCAGAGTTGAATGGCCAAAATGGGACAATGGACAAGACCTGACTGTTCTCTTCGCCAGAGAGGATCAAAACGACGTCACAGTACATTAAATTGCCGCGCTTTCCTCATACTGCCGTTCGACCTTGCTAAAGGCCTTATCTCCCACCTTGTTCTATGGTCGTCTCTGCAAAAAGAAGAAGCCTCCCTCCCAGTGGACACAACAAAAGCGGCACACCATTAATGACGGGGAAGCAGATTAAAGAGCCTAAATGTCCATAATCTTCAGTTCTTCTGTGGGGAAATCCATAAAACACTGTAGGAGTTATGTACATTATGTATGATGTCAAACTAGAAGGAAAGTGACTAGGTACTGACGGCTAATGAGGCTGAAGAATGGAACCTCCTGTTTCTCCTATTTGCTTGCGAAAATGCCATTATTAGTCAATTGAGACCAAATTTCCAACGAAGCGTATCTCATGAAAGGGAGATGAGAAAATGATTGCACAAATATTATTATTTGGTGTTGTGGTTGTCAACAGGAGTGAACTTTTGAGAGGGGGAGCGTGGCGTGGGTCCAAGTTAAGGGGTCTCGCTAAAAGCTATACCCCTGTCAACTTTAAATCTCCGCATGCAAGCGCAAGGCAAGATAAGTTCCTAGCAACGCGTTGCGCTGCAAGAATTGAACGTCACATCACCCAGCAACGTCCACAAACACGAGACATTCCGGCCTACAGTGCGCATCCTCTCTCCACACGTATTCGAAGACGAAACCATCTACCATAATCTCCGATCTTCTTGCGCCACCCATTTTTGCCCCTAGTCAAGTCAGTCATCAGTCGCAAACATGGCCGACTACACCCAACTCAAGGTGCCAGACTTGAAGAAGCTGTTGCAGGAGCGTGGTTTGACGCTATCTGGTAACAAGGCGGATCTCATTGCGCGCCTGTCAGAGCATGATAAGAAAGATGGAGGTGGTACTGGTAAGGCTATCCCTCTTGCGACGTCCTGCCCTTGATGCGCTCATACTGACATATCCATCTTTTAGCAGCTGGCGAAGATGAAATCGACTGGGATGAAGATGACAAGGCTACAACAGCGCCAGCTGCTGCTGCTATTGCCGCTGGAGGTCAAGGACAAGTCGCAAATCCGACTGCGGTTCCCAATCAAAAAATCGATACCGATCCCTCTGCGACGACCGATTTAAAGGTCACCGGCGGAGATGCAGTACCAGTAGCAGCAGATGGCGTTATCGCGACATCAGGCGCAACAACTGCAGACGCTGCTCCGATTCCAGAGGAGCCAAAGGAGGATTTCAGCATTGGTATTCAACAAACCGATGCAGAAAAGGAGGCAGCAAGACGCGCGGCACGGGCCAAACGATTCGGCATATCAGAGGATGACGAAGCCACGAAGTTAGCAGAACGGGCAAAGAAATTCGGCGTGGAGACTAAAGAGTCAGTTGTTCAGGGTCTAGATTCTGCTTTGCCGGAACGCAGACAAAAGAGGGGAAGAGAGGACAAGCAGAGTCAAGGTGGTCGGAATGCAAAGAGACAGACACCGGACCGACGAACGGGACCGGGACCAGGACCGAAGCCCGCGGCAGCCGCTAAAAAGCCTTCAACACGAGTCGTCGATGATCCGAGTGAGAAAGCAAAGGCGGAAGCACGAGCGAAGAGGTTCGAATCGGCTGCTTAGATCAAATCGAATATGTCACGGATGGGCAAGACAATTTCCCATTGCCGTTTACTGGAGGACTCTGGCTTGGCTGTATAATAGAGAATATGAAAAGTTACTTGGCAATGATCAATTGGGGGCTATGGCGTTTTTTCACAGACCTTGGGAATCGGTTCCCGTCATGGCGTGTTTGCACCGCGATTCACCTTCATTTTCCACGTTGCTATTTCTGGCGGCTTGCAATATTCCAGATCGAGGAGATTCAGATACACAAACATATGGTGCGGCACGTTTGGTGGATTATGGCTTGCTGTGGCTTTTCTGAAGGAGAAATTTTGAACTGTCGTCCACTCTTTCATTCAGGGTCCAGCTTGCCGCGGATAAGAAATACGATTTTCCTTCAGAATTCTCACTTTGACTAAGTCGAATAGTCTCTACGCGAAACGGGTAAGGACCAATGAGTGTCAAGAACAGGACTTTGATGTTGCAATAGGCTTCCGGGAGCGGGGCCTGTCCGTCACTTGTTCTAAGACAACTAACGTTCTGCCTCACGGCCCTTTAACTTGGTTTAAGGGGAGTTCTTGGGTGGCCTTGGTGGAGGCTCAATGACGAATGAGAGTTTGAAGACATAACTTGCTGACTTAATAGGTTGAAGCGATTGAGTGCTGACCCCCAAAACAATACACAGGAAAGAGGACTGTGCCCTCTTACAGCATCAGTTGGGAACAAGACGGGAAGAGTTCCAAATAGAGGTTCCCTTCACGTCGCCGAGCCATAGAACTTCAGAAAGGCCCTAAGACTGTTGTTGAAAGAGTGGGTTCTGCACACCACTTCGTCGTCACGTTATCATTTCTCGTTCCAAGACCAAAACGCCACTCCACCACCGTCTGCCAATGAGCGGTCGTAAGCGCCCCTGTGACAGCGACTCTGCCCTGCTAGACCCTCTGGACCCTTTACGCCTCGTCGATCTGTCACAAATGGTTATTTTGGGCTGGCATCTCGAAAGTCTCGCGAGTTAACAATCAAATGCTTCAAAATTTTGCCTGCCACGTCAATCGTATGAGTAATATCAAAGTCTTCAACTGTGGCGGGTGCATATGCAGAGACTTCGCCACAACGATAGACGCCGCCAGCGCACAGTCGCCTTGATGCGCTAATCATGCGCGCTTCAGCTTCGCCGGGAACGTGATCTACGATCTCCTAGAACCTGCCTGGGAGCGAGGAGCGAGGCGAGGCGAGGCGAGGTCAGCCGTCAGGCTTCCATCATGCGACAGACAGCTCGGAGCTTGGTCTACCTTAAGCTCAAGTGCCTCAACAAAGGCATACCGTAGATAACCCTTTATTTTAGACAAGACTCTAAGGATCGGTCCGTTTGGTAGGCATCGAGACAAGTTCAGTGTTTCCCGAAAAGGTCGGGCATCAAATCAAACGTCGCAATTGCAGGTAGGCATCTATTGCCGGCTGCGGGGACCCCTGCCAAAACTCTCAACGACTTCGCAACGTGCGACTTTCCTTTTCCGGCTGCTATTATTATCGTTAATTATTATTACATGTGTACTCCGAAAGAGTAGATAGCAGCTATCGCGCACTAATAATTGGCGTACAGTATTCGTCTTCAAACCCCAACTCCCTTTATGGAGCCGTACCGGTAGTCTACGGGTAGGGAGAAACATCAGGGTCTGTGGGTTATCGAAGTTTTAAGGAGGTTCAAAGGAATTCCGCGAGCCGCCATGAAAAATCAAAAGATTCATTGGACGAGAAAATTTCCTATTCGACCAATGAGACCTGTCTACAGCTCTAGACTGCTGCATGGATTACAGAAGCCCATGGCCATTACAACAAGATCCTGAAGGATAAAAGGATCGTGGTAATCAGGGGTCATTGTTGGGCCATATACGGCTCTGGCCGCCACAATAATATAGTCCAACCTTGCTGGTGCCCGCCGGGAAGACAGTGCTGACTTGATTGAGCGAGGCGACCCGGATAGCGACCGCGACGGTGCCTGTGTTACAACAAATGGTACGCCGTTGCGGGGACTTGACGTGAGCAAAGTACCAAGTACCGCTGAAAGCTGACGGTTGTTCTCGGGCTTGAGCGATGAGACAGGCCAACGGGGCCTCAAAAGAGGTCCAATGACAAGCACATGATCGTGAAAGAAGCGCACACAGCCGCAGACCAGCCCAGCGCCCGCGGCTTGGAGATGTTAGTCTTAGAGATGATCACTAAAATAGACTCTTTGCGACAAGCGCCATCGCGCCCCAAACCGATCCAGGCCGTTTCTGACCCCACTTTTCCCTCCTGTGCTGACTTAGCCCGCGAATGAAGCCCCGGCGTCTATTGTATGGATCTTCCCACTCTGATGCCCCTCGTTCCCTCCTTACCAACAGAGTTCCTATGGGCGAGGAAAGCTCACCGCTCCACGAATGATTTCTCTTTGAGCGACCTGCCTGCACCTTATAGGTCTCGAGTACTTGCAACTTGCAGAAGCGTTAAACGTCCTGCAGGATGGCGCAGCAGCTTTTCCACTTTGCACGTACGGACTACTGCGTGAAGTCGTTTCGTTGAGTTTGCCCTGCTTCTCTTGCCCCGAACGTTCCATGTCTTTTCCATGCGGCCAACATGACGCGACTCCATGGATCTTTTTCTCCTGCAGAAGGCCTCTCTAGGTAACGACCGCCGGCGACTCCAGTGGCATTGGACTTATAGGCACGTTATTATTGTTCACTATCCTGGAAAACGGGGCCCGACGCCACAAGCAAACATACCTACCCAAGCCTCTTCTACTTCGCAGGCTTGACAGCTACAGACTGAGTAGTCGCTATATTTCAATCTATCTCCCCCACTCAAGGGCATTGACCTCATATTCTCAAGGGTCAGCCCCTCCTTAAGCTTGTACATCCCGCACTTCAGCACTGTGTTCGCAAAAGGGCTTGCGTTACTAAAGTAACAGCGGCTCGCTCATCTACCAACTAAACTCCGTCTCTGTTTTCTGGCACACACGCGATTGTTAGTCCCCACAATTCCATCTACCATCCCTGATCCACGTTCGAGCCTTAAACATCGAGGTCGCCCCCCCGCAAAACTGGCGCATTTTATCATTTTTGCTCTGTTGCTACTCAAGAATTAATTATCTTTGTCTTTTGCATTCCCTTCTATCGTCACACATATTTCGCATACCCTGGAGGTTCATTCTATATTTCAGCCTATTCAAAACATTGCCTGGCTATTTGCACGTGCGAGTACGAGGTATATTGGCCACCACCCGCCACGCCTAATTACTACTGCATCCTTTGAATCGCAGCGACATTTAGAGCTCTCGCGTGCTTGAAGCTTCCTTCCCTTTTAGATATCAGTCCCCACGGACGAACTAGGTTTGATCTGGTTGTATATTAACTAGGGTGAGCGTTCGTCAGCCAAGACTTTATTTCAGTATACTGATATTTTTAGTTTCTTTCATGTTGCTCTGAAAACTTCGAATTGCGCCGCACATTACCCAGGAATGTTGTATATACATCGATATCCTAATTTATAGCGTTGGACTACAGCACAGCACGAAGCAGTGATGAGGAGATATTAGGAACATAATGGCATCATACAAAGCTGCGTTCGATCCGCCTACCCGACCAGGGGAGTCGGGACGCAGCAGAAGGATGGGAACATACATGCAAGGTGAACCGCCGAGGATGGAACATAGAGAGGCAGACATTGCGCATATGCCTGGCCAGATGGGACCGCATCGAGGGCAGTCTCCAATGCAATCAACGCAGCCGACAACACTACCAAGACCGAGTATCAGGGAGCCATCGCCGGTTTCAACGTCAGGCCCAGATAATAGGTCCAAAGGGTTTGGGGGGAGCTTTGGGTTCGGAAAGTCAATTGACAAGCCCGCTGCTGGATCAGGATCCCGGGAATTAAAAGGGAAATCGTCACGTAATGTTCTCAGAAGGAAGCCATCCTCAATCGCCACCCAATCTGGAGGCTCGCGCCCTACTATTGAACGATCAAAAACTGCATCGCCTATGAAGATGTCTCAGCACTCGGGTGAACGACGCCCAAGCATGGAGGCCTCGCTGAAATCAGCTGAAGCTTACAATGAGATTTTCACAAGGCCAAGAGCAAGAACCCCAGCAGTCAAAGAGACTCCTCGGATCATTCCAGAGCTGGACAGGTATCAGACTAGGCCGGAACAAGTGGTCACTTCAAAAGTCCGATCCAATGCGGAGGTTCCACACAAGCTCGCTACTCAAGACTTGCCACCTCCTACTCCTCTGTTATCTGGTACGCCTTTGTATTCAGGAGGTAGCAGTAGCCATCGATACAGTGGTTATAGTGGTAGCGGATATAGTGCAAGTCCCTCGACGAGATTTTCTGAATCCCCTGGCCCAGGAGGAGCGTACAGCAGGAATACAACGCCGACATCGATGTCTTCCCAATCACCTGGAATCATTGTTCCTTTGAAGATAAACACTCCGAGAGTGCGTCAAGGGAGTCCGGCTACATCATCACGGCCACCACTTTCCAGGAGAAGAGCGGGAAGTACTCCTAATGAGGTTGAAGAACCCACACTTGATTCTCAAGGTCTTCCATCTTTGCGAGAGTCAATCAACTCTTCGTCTTCAAATTCGACGGTGAAAGCCGAGAACAAGAGCAAAGAGAAGGAGAAGAATAGGAAGAAAAAGCGACTATCGCCGCCTCCACCAAGCCCACCGCCTCGGAAGTCCTCACATAAGTTTAAGCAAACAGCACCAGATCAACATGAATCTCCTTCAAAAGTCGCTCGAGCTCCTCCTTCTAAACCGTTCATGACATCCCCATCCGAGTCTTCTCCATTACAGCGAACAACATCTGCCCAATCAGAAGCTAAACATACACCGCCTCTGCGGCCGAGCAGAGACGGCGCACCGGATCTTCGATCACAGCTCGGTGACTCATTGGCCATTATGCAGAGCAACTTATCGGGTATAGCCCTTTCACCAGAGCGTCAACAAAGTGGCGTTTTACGAAGTACAACAACTTCACCGTTGCAAACGCAGCCGGTTCTTCGACCCCTTCAGGGAAGCCGCTTACCTTCACGCAACCCATCTCCAAGTCCTGTACAGGCGTCGCAACGTCAGGCGACACCTGCTCCTGCTGGGCTAGGTATCATTCCGGATCTAAGACCACAGCAGGCCCCTTCGTCCAGCCGCATTACTTCTCGGACTCCTAGCCCAAGTGTTAACAACTCGAAACCTCGCTTTGGGCTTTTCGGAAGACGTGCTAAGACTACTCCTGAAGTGGCAACATTGGACACAATCAAAGACAAGGCTCTACGGAAAGGGCCTGCAGCAGGTACAGGACATGAAGGCTATGGAAGGTACGGGACACGAGGGAGAAGTAGCAGCGCAGGTGCAACGGGAATGAGTCGAGACAGAAGTTTGAGTAGAGGAAGCTCGTCGCAGGATAGTTCCGCTCATGATCCTTTCTTTCTCGAGCGGATGAGTCCAGTTATTATTGCAGGTGGAGGCGAGATCATCGAGAATCGCAATGCGAGCTCAGAGTTGTCCCGCTCGGAAAGCAGCACCAGTCTCCTATTGGACAAACCGAGCATGGATTCGCGAGACTCGTCCAAGTCCAACCTAAGCAACGAGGTGTCGCGTACTACCCTCTGGCCCTCTGCTCTTCCCCGCGAATATCCAAAAAGCACATCGGCGAATACGATACCAAAGGGTCGACGACCTTCCGATAGCAGTGATGATGGAATGCACAACTCGTCATTAGCCTTCCGTCGGTCGATGCAACGGCTCAATCACTCAACGGGCGCACTTCACCTACCGCCACCTATCAATATCCCAAGCCGAGGTGTCTCGCCCGCAATGAGTAGCATGGATACGAGTATTCTGTCGGATGAGTCGCAAATGGAAATGAAGGTTGGGAGAGGACGCAGAGACCAGCCGAAGAAGCCGAAGAAATTGGAGAAGCGTGCCAAATCTCCGAGGAAGTGGAACTTCTTTCATCGATCGCAGCCGACAAGCAAGTCGAAGGACGAACCCGCCGTGTCGGTTACTGTTGGAAAGCCGCCAGCGAAGACTGTAGCCCATTACGCTATGCTTGACTCCTCGGATGAGCAGCAAGACCCGGACGCTGTGGATCTTGAAGACATCCTCCGCGATGCCAATGATATGGAACTGTCGAATATGGAACTAGATGTTCTCCAGTTTGGTAACTACAAGGCGAACATCGAGCGCATCGAGAACCTTCACTCCGCGATTGCGAGTCCCCAGCAGGAGCTACCCCCAACTGCACGATTGGAACCTACAACTGCTGCTCAATTCTTCTCATCGCCTGAGCCGATTCAAGTCACTCCAGATATCCCGCCAACGGAGTTGCATCTCGGTCAAGAGATGGCACCAACTCGTCCAAGTCGACTTCCCCAGGTTGGCCGGATACCAAAGGTTGTATCTGCTAGGCCCCAAGCAACATCCCCAAAGTCATTCTCGAGACCCTTTGCTAGACTCAGCACTAGCCAACCTCTTTACCAACCTCCAATTTTCGATAAGCAGTCTGTAGCTTTGGGACAGAGCCCGCCAAAGTCACTGGTGCCAGATGCGATTTCCCGGACGACCGAACGCCAAGATGTCGACAAAGATCCCAGCGCGCGCCAAAGTTCTATTGATGCCAAGTCTGACGCGGCAACTGCTGCAAGTCACCAAGACTTCCTGGTCTTTCCTCTTCGGAAGAATTCTGAAGCCACGACCAGTAGTAGTTCTGGGGGACACAGCTATGCCGGGACTACAGCAGTAATCCCTGAGACTGATGCTGAGCTTGCAGAGGACGAAGTATGGGATGAGTATGACGACTTGATTGAGAATGATGATACCGTCAAACGCCCGACCTCGACCACATCATCTCATGCAGGGCCATTTAAGTACGAAGGCTACGAGACTCGCCAGATGAGAAAGAACAAGATGAAGGCTAAGGAGTCACCCACGTTGGCCCCTCCACCTGAGTATAATGAGCCAATTACCGAGGAGTCTAGACGCTCTCATTTGACTACATCTAGCCACTACAGCGCTGACATGAGCTCTCGAATGAAGGACGCCTTCAAAGTGGTCCCATCCCCATCAACGCCAATGTCATTTTCGGACTTCTTCGCTGAGTATGGTCATCGCAACAATTCAGTTCATGACGATTCGGCTCAGAAACCACGTCGGCCCTCGCAAAGCAGGTCAAGGAAATCATCTTCGTCCAGCAATAATTCTCTCTCTTTGTCCAAGAGACCGATCTCAGAGCAAGATGTATCCCCGATCTCTCAAGTGAATCTTCGTGTTGGATCGATGACAGTCAGCAAGTGGCTTACATTTGGACATGTGCTCTTCAGTCCTGCCAGGGAAGAGATCATGCAGGTAGAAGGCTCATCTAAACGCCATTCAGTCCTTGTCCTTGATGGTCTTGGCAATGGTAGGCACCCCGTCCCTTCCCCTCATCTATAGAATAAGCTAATGAAAACAGATGACTGGTCCTTCTACGCCGCAGAAACTTATCCCTCATCAACCTTCTATAACCTCTCTCCCACGCGCCCCCTCTCTGCCTCCCAACGCACCTCAACCAGTACCTCTTTTCCACTTACGCCCCCCAACCACCGGCAAATCCAATACACCTCACCGCTTCATAAATTCCCGTTCCCATCATCTACCTTCACCGTAGTAGTCTACCGTTTCCCATCCGGAATGTCTGAAGCCGCGTACCGCAACATCATCGCGGAATCGAAACGCGTCTTGAAGCCAGGTGGATATCTCGAAATGGCAATCCTAGATCTCGATATGATGAACATGGGAATCCGAGCGCGGAGGGCAGTCCGTGGCCTGAAGGTCAAGATCCAGACTTTGGATCCGGGAATGAGTCTTGGGTCTGCTTCTGATACCGTGCTCCGTATTGTCGGCAAACGTGGCTTTGGCGAAATAAAGTCCTGCAATGTTGGCGTTCCTGTTGCTTCTACTGTCCCGTCTAGCAATACAAATGAGAAGAAGGATGAGAGGAGTCTGGCGGATATGATGAAAGATGACTCTGATGCTGGCGATGAAGGCATTACGAAAATGGTTGCCAAGGTGGGGAGGTGGTGGTACACGCGCTGCTACGAGATGGGTGTCCTAACCGACGCCGATGTTTCGAAGAGTCTGTTTAACGATGGACCCTTGTTGTCTGAATGCGAGACGTGGAACTCGAGTTTTAAACTTGTTGTGGCTTATGCACAGAAGCCCGCTCTGGGAAGAAGGAGGACTAGCAGTGTCTAATCCCGCACTTCTCATGATGTTTGTTCAATGGTGTTTGCTTTCTGCTTTCTTTTGCCTGCCTTGCCAAAAAAAATTTTCTTGAAGCATTTAAGCGTGCATGCATAGCGAGGAAGCGAGCATAACACCGCGCAAGATACCAAGGCGCGAGCCTATCTTCTTATTATTCTTACATTGCATCTCGGTCACAGGTTGGCATATGCGCGATCTGGTTATTGCTTAGGGACTCGAGCTCCGGTTCGGGCTGTTTTGTTTGGATTAATTGGGATGTATATGAAGCCATGGCGACTGACTGAACATGATGATGAGATTATGATTTTGCTGTCATTTATGTTTAGATGCTTTTAGTTAGAGATACCCAACCATCCTTCTTGGAATTTAATGCGATGGATTAATAATATGGATATTTATAAATCGAGAAGATGTTTGAATTACTTTCCTCGATACGTGAGTGAGGGTGAGGTTCCAAAATCGGAAATTATCAGGACACCGCAAAGGTGCCAAGGCGCCAAGGGTCTAAACGGCTCTGGGGCAACTTCGGCAATTCCTTTTGCTAGATATATAATAAAATAACCATTTATCTACTCAACGGGTTTCGGGGTGGTGTTTCGGGTTTGGACAGTACGGTCAGGTGTGATAGCCTGTCGCGTGCTGCCGGTATCTTATTTCATCGCCTGCTACCTTAAAGGCGGAGCCACCGAGCATATTCGGACCTTTTTTGTCATCTTAAATAGCAGTTTAATTTTTCTTCTGTTTTACAACTAGGAATCTCTATATGGGGGTTTCTTTTTGGTCAGATAAGCCGTTTTTGCTAGTCCTTTTGGTATGGGTAATGATCTAATTATATTTAATTAAATATAGCCAAAATCTCAAAAAGGAGGCGGCAGTGCCGCACCACGATTTTTCGTAGAGGTCTCGGCCTATAGTATATATCAGGCGCCTGATTTAGAAGTATACTTGTCCCTAGAAAATCAAGTCTTCACCTGATAATTACTGTATTAAGCTAACCAACATCCAAATCCTCACTATCACCTATAGTACGGCAACTAGCTGTTGGGTATTGGATTAGCCAGGGCAGCCAAAACCTGATTTGACACTTCTCCTTCTACAATCCCTATACCAGATATAAATACATATTCGGTCTGCTTCATTCGTGACTTAATACTAAGCTAAACATTCATAAATCTTAGTGGGTTTGTAAGGGCCCTGGTTCGTATAAGTGAGATTCTGGGGTGACACATAAGTGGAGTAGTTGATTCGTGAAGGAGATTGTGAATCCAAGATTACAATCCATACGTGCAAATGTTGCCGGGTTGAACACGTGGCAGGCGTGAAAAGTGTGAATTGCCTCTTATTTAAAGTCAGACCTACCTCCCGCTTACTTTAGACTTCAATTCCACTTCCCCTTCTTGACGCGCGACTTTTGGACTCCCTATTATTTGCAATAAAGCCTGATAAACAACACTATACGTCTAAGGCTTCATCAGAACCTCATCAATCCTCTTCCCAAATACCACAGACCTAGTAGAACATCAAGTTGCAGTATGTCCTGGAAATCTCTGATGTCCTATCTCGGTAGTTTGAAGGTTCGTCTGTGGCGCCATCGCCGAAAAGCGACTGCTCCTAGCCCTGGGAACTTAATGACTTCTGGATCCGGCATAGTTGGAGGTGGAGCTATTATGTTCCGAGCGACAGGCTGTAATGCCCTCTCAGGTATATTTCTCTCGTCTCTTGATCGAAAGCCAACTAGTCAAGATGGCAACTGTGCTATAATCACCAACGATATCCCGTTCCGCTTCTTGTCTCTTCCACTAGAGATCCGCCGTAAGATATACTTCTACGCCCTTATTACTTCTGAAATGTTGGACCGCATGTCTATGCAATCCTTGTTTCGAGTCAATCGGCAAATACACGGAGAAGCTGAGGAGCTCTTGTATGGTGGCAGACGTTTCACATTTGGATGGTCTACGAGTTCCCACTATTGGAAGCCTGATGATATTTTTCAGCGCTTCAGTACGAGAGCTAGGGAATCGATGAACTCATTTACTATATTGATTCAGATTGCCACTGTTGAACTCGGACCGAACTCTTTTTGGGATTTCGAAGATCATACCTATTGGTGTGGCAATTTGCAGACGTACCTCGAAGATCTAAGGGGTAATTTCCCGCACTGAGGCATGTGACCATATACGCTGATTTACCTCGCATGGTGGACAATATCCTAGCGGCAAAGGCCATCGTATCCATTGTCAAGTTAGCTACCATCTTCCCCGGGGTACAGAAGCTGCAAATCGAGCTCCCGTACTTACAAGACCGGACGGATCTGCCAACGTATGAGCTGAACAAGCCTATTGTCGCCAGGGCTATGGATAGGATTAGGGCTGGGGACTGGGAAGACCCAGTGGAAATGCTTTTTTCACGTTGTAGCGATTGTCGTCGTCACAGAATGGTCTCTTGGAACTACTAATAGCTGCGGGATCGCGTCGAGAATGGTGTTTCTTGCTAGGAGATTTGGAGACGGGCGTGTTGTTTGGTCTGTAGACATCAATGACCAGGTTGGAGATGAAAGACACGACGATGTAACTCGATGAAGAGTCTCAAGACAAGGAGTCAATAGCTGGCATGAACAAAAAGGGGTCCTGATACCAAATTAGACAAACTTTTCATATGTGGCACAAAGCCCAAGAATGCTAGGGAGTATACAAATCATCTGTTCAAGGTATTTTACATGTTACTTGCAGATATGCCCATGTCGATTTGAGTATCTTCTGGCTTGAATATGCATTCATCCTCTTTGCCATAGTTCTCGCAAAGTTGCCGGCTTTGAGGCATGTGCGCAACGCACTGGGGTTTGTTAGACTAGAGTTTTATTCTATCGGCAAGGCGATGCTGGTCACTTCGATCATCCAGCTTCCTGTTATATTCAGGAACGTGCAGAGACTGGAGCTATACCACCGATATGGAGCAAATCCAATGTTCGAGCAGAGGGTTCAAAGTGCGAGCGAGCCGGTAGGAAGGGTCAAAAAGGGACTGGGAAGATATTGAGCAGTTGTATCATGAGTACTGTTGCTGCTCGGATGGAAAAAGTCAAGCGCTAACGCTTAAGACTCTCTAAAATCAGCCTTGGACCGGCTTATTGAAGCTGCTAAGGAGAACACTTAGCTAATCTACAGTCTCAATAATCCCAGTTATTCCCATCAAAGCGGAAATGTCACCTGCAATCTTCCGTGTCTCCTCACTTGCCTGTCCATCAACCAAAGTCTCTTTAAGTCTCTTTGTCCACAATTTTCCCCATTCAGGACAAAAGCCTGCAAATCCGTTGCTTTTCTTTTCCAGAGCCGTCCACCAGTTGCACTGCTTCCCATACATTTTCGGTTCTTTGAAGGCCGAACCATTACTACTCCTGCAATTTTGACCCATTGTGCTGCAATAGACCCCCGGAAATCCGATCATAGGCTGCGTAAGATAATTCTTAGCTCGTGGGTCGATTAGCTTCTCTGGTAGTGTACTAAGGTCTCATATTGCCCAAAGACTAAAATCGAATACTTGCTTAATGGTCATACGGGCAGCAAAACAGAGGAAGTTCCTCTTTCCCAAGTGAGATGATTGAAGAGCTAGTGCATATCAGCATATACGCCAACAACATCGCCTAGAAAGTTTTACTAAGCATTAAGTGCTTCGCGTGCAACCCAGTTCTCGTGTGGCAACCACCTCCACAAATTGATCCCTTGAATTGGGGTGGAACTTCATTTGTTGGAGGTTTCTTACAACTTTTAACCTAGAGATCTAATTCCGCGCTGTCGTAGAAAAGCTGTCCAACGATGTTGAAGACCATATCCCAGAGTTTCCATAGAAAAGACTCTGATGCGATCGCTTGTTCGCTCTCTGGGGTTTGCAACTCGTAATAAAATTAAAGCTCATCCATCTATTGAGCGGCCTTCTTAGGTGATGTTTTGGAAGGTGTCTGAACCAGTGCTTTAGGGTGTCAAATGCCCTCTCGAAACTCTCACATCCTTTTGCGACTCGGCCCATTTGGAGTTGTATCGTTGCCATAGCGAGATTGCTAGAGAATATGTCGTATAAAAGAAGCTTCTAGAAGTTTAGGTGGTAAGTAATGCATATGCTTAGTGTAAAAGCTCAACTGATTTAGTCGTTCAAATTGATTGATGAAAAGTTAGCATGATGTAATCTTCTAAGACCTAATATATATACTTAGAAACAAATGACTTTTTTGTAAGAGAAATAAAGAAAATGTTGGCTTACCCTAATATTATTTTTTCCTACAGTGTTTTACGGACTCTCTTATGAAAGACCGCCAATTATGAACCCTTAAGTTTACTATACATAAAAGGCAGCACTTGTTCTCTTTTTGATATCTATGCCGCTTTTTCTGACCACCAGCAGCCGTAAAACAGTATAATAGTCACGTGTAACCTAAACCATATCTAAGCAGGATTCCAGCGATTTCAATGACCTCGACCACATTAAACTTGATCCCTGCATCTACCATCTAATGAACCTCTTTTTTCGACGAGTCTCTACTATTATACGACCAATGGCAAGTCCGATATCGAGATCTAAAGTCTCGATACCTCATACCGAAAGAACAGCGAACGAACCACGTGACAATGCAAGTCTTCTTCTTCGCCACTCTTCATCATGACAAGCGGGGACTGATTCTTGCCTAGAGCTTGCATAAAGTGCTGCTGGAACGTATAGAGCAAGTCAATGATGACATTCGGCTGTTCCGGCTCGTCCCAGCTGATAGTGAGAAAGGACTGATGAAGGTGGGGTAATTTCCCTCAGTCCCCGATCCACTGCCTCTTCAAGCAACAGAAGTAGAAGTCATGATCGTAGCTTTGAATGAAGCCTAAAACTTTTCGTTCACTTAGGAAATAAGATGCTGATCAAATGATAGTTCCTTGCCGGCCAGTGGCTCGACGTGCACGTCCCTACAATCCCAAAAGCCGGTGGCTTCACAATAACATCACCGCCGTCACTTCTCGGCTCCCAAGAACCATACATTGAACTTGCAATCCAAAAGTCACCCTCTAATCCACCTGCTGCCTGGCTTTGGCGGCCTAGTGAAAGCATTCTGGGAAGTGAACTCCAAGTCCGGGTGGGCGGTTCATTCACATGGCCTCCAGCAAACTTCCAAGCCAAAGGGAGGAAGTTGAAACGAGCAGTGTTTGTTGCTGGAGGTGTGGGAATCAACCCGCTGATGAGCATGCTAAGTCAGCTAGGCGTCGACCGGGAGGCTAATGATGACTTCGAGGTGCAATTTTTGTACTCAACGAAGGACCCAGGGGCTTCCAACCTCTCTCAAATTTTGTTTCTCGAAAGACTTCAGCAATCCTTTGAAGCTCTTGGCGATAAATCTCAGCTCCAGTTATTCTTAACACAGAGCAAGGACAAATCAATAGACGGCAAAAGCCAAGTGGCAGGAGAAAAGACGCCTATCCAGAGGAGAATCCAGGAAGATGATGTACTGAGAGCTCTGGGCCCGGTGGATGAGAGGAGTGATACTGTATGTTATATTTGTGGGGTGCCAGGAATGACTGATGCTTTTGTGGATCTTGTGCAGAAGGCCGAGGGAGTGGATGAAAGGAATGTCTTTTGCGAGAAGTGGTGGTGAACATTCGCTCGCCCTGAGCGGATAACACTCGTACTATCTATATACAAAAGCTGCTTGGGCAGATAGCGTGTGAAACTGGTGATATAAAACTGATTTAAGAGGCAATCCTGTTTAGCTTCATTCAAACTCCAAGCGACGAAAAGGGGACATAAGCACGTGATACCCCAAAGCTTTACCAGCTCACAAAAAGACCTACCAAGAAAGCTGTGACCAGTCCAGGTACGGACGATTCATCAAAGGCAAGATATCAAGTCCAACGACCCGATATTCGGGAAATCCCTAAAGCATACTATGACAAGCGGTCGGCTTGTGGGGTTACACTGACTGAATAACTGCACCAATCGAGGACTCACAAAACAGATGTATACAAGGGCTCACGTATGACGCAACGGCGATATATTGCATGTAGCATCAGACACCTTTTCAAGCCATCCGAATTTTCGATCCAGATGGCCTTTCCACGTGAGCTAGCCGACTATAACTAGAAACAACGTATTTTGACAATGAAAATTACAGATTTAAGTCTAAATAATGAGATAAAGCATTATGTGACCTACCCTTCCCTTGTGCAACAGTTCTTTGTCTCGATTCACTAGCACATACGTATTAATATTCAAGTTCCCAACCTCTCTTAAGTCTTGACATTAAAAACAAAAACCTATGATTCGCACCCGCTTAGGTGTGATTTTCTTATCTTTCTAATAAAGTTCTTAAAAGGTTTAAAAGTACACACGGACATGAAGAGTTGAAGTGAATGAATGGCATTGAATGTATGTATTATTTTGATATCGATGGCGGAAAAAGAACTCTTTACCTTAGGTAGCATGGTTTTATGTGAGTTAAGTCAAGTATTATACGGACATGGCTTGATTAATCTAGTTACAAGCGCAAGACAAGAAATCCATCTCAAGTGAGAAAGACACCAGAAAGACAGAGTCAAAATCGATTCATTCCGTTGAAGTTCTTTTCCTGTATAAAGTGAATACTCAATTCGTTTTTGACCTCATATTACTCCGCTCTTGTATGGAAATTGCGCAGTATCTTATAGATCTATTGATGCTATATCTGCAAGCACTATCAAGCACGCACCTCACTTTTACATTCCCTTGATACATCTTTCTTCAAGTGAATATCGCGGTATGGGATCTGTCAATACTCCCAGCCACTCAAAGACTAGGCAGCAATACTCCATTGCCCATTCACCCATTCATAATACAATTGTCCTCATTAATTGTCAAACCGCATTGTAAAGACGAATTAGCCTTCCGAAGAATCCTTCGACTTCCACCCACCCACCTACCTCCCAACGCTTTCTCTTCTCTTCCACGCTCGTAGCTTTACCTTTTACACTCAACTCAATTCCACTCATCAACACCAAACCAATCTGCTCTGAACACCATGGCATCTCTAATCAACACCCCACCATCAAGTCCCTTGACCGACTTCACACACTCCCCCTCACCACCCCCTTCTCCAACTTTCTGGCTCGATCTCTCAGGAGCTCCCGAGCCCGAACCCGTCGCACCTCCTCCAAAGAGACGAGGACGACCACCCAAGAACAAGACAGCAGAGAATACAGCCCAGCCTTCAAAAAAGCAGAGTGTGAAAGCTAAGGAGCGCTCACCCTCACCAGAAGATGTTATCCGCGTCGCAACCCCGGTTCTCAGGAAGAGGAAAGCTGGCGCAGAGGTACCTGTTGAGGGTTTCGAATCATCAGAAGCCGATGAGGAGCCAAGACGCAAAAAGCAGAAGAAGGTAGATAGGACAATTGCCCCTCGAGCCCCAGCTCCAGTCGGAACACGCCGCTCAGACCGCCCGCTCAAACCTACACACAAAGCTTCATCCTTGAATTCGCAACGTGCCGACCCCCTCCCAACACCATCGCCAACCAACCCCTTCGCCTCCTCGCCATCAACTATAGCCTCTGCATCCGCTTTAAACACATACCGGAATCGCCGTGTCCAAACATCCAAGGATGCCGCTAACTCTACGTCTACGTCTACCTCTGCATCCGTAGAGCCAGAGCCGGAACGTAAACGCCTAACAGTCTTCGAAATCGACGCCGCGCTCGACGCCCGCCCAACCAGGCCCCCGATGTCTATGAGCCAGTTCCTGAAAGACGATCGCCCGGAGGGTGGTATTTATCCTGCTACAGGGCCCTCGGCGAATTTTGGGACGAGACTGCCGAAGCTAGACGGCAAAGGCCAAGGCAAAAGCACAGGTACAGGTACAGGTACAGGTAAAGGCAAAGGCATTCTGAAAAACAAAGGCAAGAAAGGAAAGGCTGGGAAGCCAGTAGCTGGCAAAAGCGCTGCTCAAAACTTTGCACAACTGTCGTCTAAAGAGGCAGCAGGAGCACCAGCACCAATAACAGCGGCAGAAGTACCAGCTTATACGCAGGCCTCTGAGCCATCTCCCCGCGAGGCAGCTACCCCACCATCTTCCTCATCTCCTACCCAAAAGCGAAGCCGCTCATCAGACAATGGCGATAATGAATTCAATGACGCCGACCTCCAAGCACCACCGCCCAAAAAACAGCGCACAGAACGCGGGTCCTCCGCTACAGTCGAGCTCCTCACCCACTCCACACCCCCCTTGCCCCAGGTCGCCACGTCTGATATCCTGTACTTCGCGTACGGCATCGAGATGAGCATTTCGGAAATGCAGCGGAAGTATCCCGGGAGTCAGTTTGTATCGTGCGCGAAAGCGGAGAATTATAAATGGAGTGTCGGTGCTGATGATAAAGGTAAATTACCAGTCTACAAGTCCTAAGTCTTCCCCTCCTTGATATGCGTGGAGGATGAGGATGGGAATGAGATTGAGATTGAGATTGAGATTGAGATTTAGAATGAGAATAGGCGCTGATGAAAGTGTACTGCATAGTCAAGATCACCCCAAGCAACGGAGAAGCGACATGGGGAGCAATATACAAGATCTCGCCATCCTCCCTCGCAGCACTCACCGCGAAAGGCACGCAGTACTCGCTCGCTATGTCCACCGTCCCAGCACAGCTCTTCCAGCGCGATAAATCGATCGGCTGGTTCGGGAATGAGACGGAAGCTGAACTACTCGCTAGCGAGGTTGTTGAAGCACACGTTCTCGTTGCACGGGAAGGACAAGATCAAGATGCACAGGCAGAGGAGATTCAGGAGAAAGATGGCATGTTGGACGGAGATGATGTGATGGTACAGAGGCTCAACAGAGCGATCGTAGAGCTTTGTCCCGAGGGCCTTTGCGCGGCGTATGTAAATCAGACGTTGAGGCGATGGGTTCCAGCGCCGAAGACACCGGATGGGATTTATTGGTAATTGTGCTATTATGCGGATATGATATGGTAGGAAAGGAAAGGAGGGATTGATATCTCTGCAGATGAGACCCGTCGCCTAGCGTGGTGCGGTGCGGTCTCTGTAGATGACATTCTCCTCTCCGGACATTCTCCTTCTTGATTAATGGAGGCGGTAGGAGGTGGGAACAGGTATTAACGTGGTCTGCTGGCTTTAGGAGGGGGTTGGGATTGATGTTTCTACATTGAGACCCGTCGCGAGACGCGGTATCTGTGGATGACATTCTCCTGAGCAACTTCTTGGAGGTGGTGGAAGGGGGCATTAATTTGGAGGTAGGAGCGAAGTGGGATATGGGAATTTTTTCAAAATGGCGTAGGATATGGTTAAATAGATGCGCACATTGTGGATACTAAAGGATATGGAATAAAATCAACCTCAAACTTCAAGACTAAATTCGCAATGCGTGAAATAGATTGACTTGAAATAGGGAACTCGGTGGAACATTAAATGCTGGTGTAGACGAGGCTTATCACTCGGACTAAACTGCGGAAGGCACTACCCAAAGTATGGCATGACACTAGTAGGTAACTAAAAGGCATATATCTATCTATATAGATGCTTCTTCTAACGAAACATGGAGAAAAACAAAGAGGCGTTCTATTCTGGGTATAATTGAAAAATCAAGCAGCCTCCCAAAGGATCCAATGCAACGCAATTTAGCAAAGGACGTATAAAGAGCACATCATGCTCAGTCCCAAGATCATCGAGCACCAGAAACACACATTGTTCAGCACCTTCTTACCCTTGACCCATTTCGTACGCTGCAACACCACGATAGGCAATTGGGACATCTGACACAGGAAGCCGTAGCCCCTGATCTTCTTCGTGATGCATGCCATGACGATTTCGTGCCCGATAGCTGAGATGAAGAAGGTGATGAATGTGGCCATGGGACGCCCGATATGTGGTCGAGAGGCGCTGTAGACGTGTCGCCGGAAGAAGTTGTGGACGGGAATGTTCCATTCCCGAGAGAATTCAAGCCAATCGGTGCTGTTCCACCAATCAGAATAAAAGTGCCTGTCTGCGAAGCCTAGGGAGGGCGAAGTTAGCTTGTGGATTCTCCGAGTAGAGTGGAGGACTTACAGGTTATCTCTGCAAAGGCACCAAGTACGTATTCAAAGATTACAAGGAAAACGAGAAGGAAAGTGACCATGAAGGGAAAGAGAAGGTTGGATATTGCTTCGGCTAGAATGAGCGCCGTTTCGGAGAAAGAGTCAACTGTTTCTAAGCGCACAGCGGATTCGATCATTACGGGGAGAATGAATTCTTCCGAGGTCATAGTTAAGAGGAAAATGACACCGAACACGGCGAGGATCTTATATCCCAACTCGGACCAGACAATGCCTTTCGTTCGGGGATATTCGAGCTCATAGCATAGAGTTGGGCAGAAAATATAGTCGACATAATTTGCCCAAGTCAGGTTCTTCGGATAAGTGACCGATCCCATTGGTGAAGTGAGCTCAATGGCTAGGTCTTCTCGCAAGCGGGATAGGTCTGGCTTTTCTTCTGGGCTTTTTGGTCTATCTTCTGCTACTGACGTCTCTGGCGTATGCCCTGCGGTGGGGTATTGGTATGCAGGAGCTTTTGATGCTGTTTGCGGATTATCCAGAGCTTGTAGCCTTCGCTCTGTCTCACTGAGATGGCCGTTGTAAAAGGCATATGAATGCATGTTCATTAGTAGAACAATGGTATGAAGTGTAAAAAATACTTGAGCCGTCCAGGTCCATCTACGCTGGAAAGGAACACTAGGACCAGTCAGTAAGAGACAGTCCGAAAATGACATGGGAGACAATCTGATGCCCTAGCTTAAGCAGAAATCCAAAGGCTGTGAATCCCCCCAAAGAGGTTACTGCCATAAAGTTGACATGGGAAGAGATTCTAACAGGCGAGAAGTTTGCAATCATCACGGTCCACTTGAACCCTAATTGGCCAGATCATCATCGTCCATGTAATATATAGAAATTTCCAAGCAAATAAACTCACTTTACCCAAAAGGCAAACCAAATGGCTTGGTACAGACTCTGCAGTGCCATTCCACCGCCTGCCCATCTCAATCCCATCATATTCCCAGTTGAGCTTCTGAACAGACGGTGCAATGGTAAGCTCACAGCAGTGCTCGCAACCATCAGTCCGTCTGCCAAACCAAGTTCCCACACCTTGACAGTAAACAACTGCCAAATCTGCACCCTCATGGGATATCCCGTATCTTTTATATTCCTCAGCATCGTTGTCACGGCCATAATCGTGAGGGCAATCCAGAACAAGACATAAAAGCCATGGAAGTCTCGATAATCGCTATTCGGGTCGAAGTGGGACACTCGGGAGGCATATTCGATAGTGGGAAACAGCCGCCGCCGTTGCTCAGCACGTACTTGCTTTCTTGCAGAAGATATGGAGTGGGCGGATGGGGGCGCATCTTCGGGGATTGGGGTTGAGCGCCCGCTGAAGCAGTCAAATCAGCGATATTCTTTGGTCGTCATATGGGAGTTATACCTTGTCTGTCCTGATGTGCTACCATTTGTCTGGGAGACTTCTTTCCCGTTGACTGCTAGTAGACCGCCTTCACCTAATGTGCGTAGAACAGCCGGGTTCCCCGGTTTGACCGCGCGGGGACGTAGAATATGGTCATGGTCCTCCTTGTTGTGACCGTTGAGCTGTGGCTCTGCGGAAGTAGTCGACATTGTAAAGCTTGATCTGAAGACCTAATGATCAAACAAGTTGTGCTTAAAGTTTGTAGAATACTCGGAGCTTGAAACAATGTAGATAGTGAAGCTTCACGCACGGATGGGGGAAAGTTGGCAGAAGATATAACGCTGGTCAAAGCCACAGAGTTCGATTTATACCAGGAATATTCCCATACGTTATTGTCAATCAGACACCAGTAGGGTCTGTATAATCTGGAAAGTCTGGGAAGTCTTACCAATAAGTTCTTACAAGAAGAGAGGGTGGCGTGGCGCAAGGGTTCAGCCACATCGTCAATCATTCTGCCAAGTTTCCTCACCGCCCTCGTCCATTTCTGTCCAATCCATCCATTGCATCTGTGTCCGCCCCTGCCATGCAGTGTTTAACGCTGACAAGCGCAAGCGAGCTTCAACATATGGAGTGGACAACAAAAGACATTGCCTAGCTTAATAGCATAATCCTTGACTACCACGACTACGATCTCTTCCTACGCTTCGTGAACCATCTACATGATACCCGATCCTTGAGTCTCTCAAGCTGGTCAACTTCGAACGGCTGGCCCAGAGAGGGGCACTAACCAGCTAGAATGAGCTCTTGTGAGGCACCCGCAATGCCAAAACAGCACCCTCGCTAACCATTCAAAGTAAAGCAATTCATTCGCAATGTGCGGGCGTCGAAGACTATTGCGGACGAGCGTGCTGTTGTGCAGAAGGAGAGTGCCGCCATTAGAGCCAGCTTTAGGGAGGAGAGCGGCGACTCGAACGTTAGGTAGGAAACCACTCTGGACTGATCGGCCATGCGACAATTATTGACAGATGTTGCAGGCGGAACAATGTAGCCAAACTATTATACCTTTTTACTCTCGGGGAGCGGACACATTTTGGTCAAATCGAATGCCTCAAACTGCTTGCCTCACCTCGATTCGCGGATAAACGTTTGGGATACTTGGGAACAATGCTGCTACTGGATGAGAATCAGGAGGTGCTTACATTGGTCACGAATTCGTTGAAGAAGTAAGAGATTTTAGATTTGGATATGGTGGTGATTTGCTCACGATATTACAGTGATCTCAACCATTCCAATCAGTATATCGTTGGACTCGCTCTCTGCACCCTCGGAAATATTGCCTCGGTCGAGATGTCAAGAGATCTTTTTCCTGAAATCGAAACCCTCCTATCCACCGCGAACCCTTACATTCGACGAAAAGCTGCTCTTTGCGCCATGCGTATTTGTAGAAAGGTCCCTGATCTTCAAGAACACTTCATCGAGAAGGCGTCCACTCTCCTCTCCGACCGAAACCATGGTGTCTTATTATGCGGGTTGACGTTGGTTACAAGTCTCTGTGAGGCTGATGAAGCGGAGGGAGGCGAGGAAGGAATAGTGGAAAAGTTCAGGCCATTCTGTGGAAGCCTTGTACGAACATTGAAGGCCTTGGCGAGCTCGGGATATGCTCCCGAACACGATGTCACTGGTATTACGGATCCCTTCCTGCAAGTTAAGATTCTACAACTTCTTCGCGTTCTCGCCCGGGGAGATTCGCAAGTGAGTGAACAGATCAACGATATCCTGGCCCAAGTCGCAACAAATACAGACTCGTCAAAAAATGTTGGAAACTCTATCCTTTACGAGTCAGTCCTCACGATTCTGGACATAGATGCGGATTCGGGCTTGCGAGTTCTTGGTGTCAATATCCTTGGCAAGTTCCTTTCGAACCGAGACAATAACATACGATATGTGGCATTAAATACACTTATCAAAGTTGTCGCTGTTGAACCAAACGCGGTTCAACGCCACCGAAATACCATTCTCGAATGTCTCCGTGATCCTGATATCAGTATCAGGAGGCGGGCTCTCGATCTGAGTTTTACTCTCATCAATGAAGGCAATGTTAGATTGTTGATCAGGGAGTTGCTGGCATTCTTGGAGGTTGCAGATAATGAATTCAAGCCCATAATGACAAGTCAAATTGGTGTTGCGGCTGATAGATTCTCCCCAAACAAGAGATGGCACGTCGACACCATGTTGAGAGTCTTGTCACTTGCTGGAAACTATGTCAAGGAACAAATTCTTTCGTCATTTATTAGACTCATCGCAACAACGCCCGAGCTACAAACGTACGCGGTGCAGAAGTTGTATTCTAGTTTGAAGAAGGACATCACCCAGGAAAGTCTCACATTGGCCGGTGCATGGTGCATTGGCGAATACGGCGATGCACTTCTCCGAGGCGGGCAATATGAAGAGGAAGAGCTGGTGCAGGAAGTCAAGGAGAGCGAGGTGGTTGACCTGTTCTCTTCTATCTTGAACTCTAGTTATGCCACCCAAATTGCGACCGAATACATCATCACATCCCTGATGAAACTCACTACCCGATTCTCAGAACCCGCACAGATTGACAGAATCAGACGGATATTGCAAGGAAACTCGGCAAGTCTTGATATCGAAGTCCAGCAACGTGCTGTCGAGTATGGAAACTTGTTCGCATACGATGCTATTCGACGAGGTGTTCTAGAGAAAATGCCACCGCCACAGATCAAGGAAGAATCCAGAGTCTTTGGCGAGTCGATGAAGAAAACCAACAAGGCGAGCAACAGAAAATCGAAGATTGTGAAACCAGCGGAAGAAGATCTTCTGTTTGATTTGATGGGTGACGGTAATCCGCCAGCGGCTGCCGAAGGTTCTTCGAACAATGCGGATCTACTGGCCGATATTCTAGGTGGTAGCACATCACCAACTACCTCGCCCCCACCACAACAATCCAACGTGAGTTCAATCATGGACCTGTTTGGTAGTTCTGGCCCTTCAGCTCCTTCGCAGCCTACTCCAAGCGCATCAGCCGCTTCAAGTGATCTCTTTTCCGGCATGTCATCGCCCTCACCTCAACCCGCGGCACCAACCGTACCCACTCATCCTTGCTACGACAAAAATGACCTTAACATCACGCTACAATTACAACGGAACTCGGAAGGAACAGTGCAAGTAATGGCGCGATTCCGAAACAAATCAATGCACCAGCCATTATCAACTGTCGCGCTCCAAGCTGCAGTACCCAAAACACAGAAGCTTCAGTTGAACGCCATGTCGAATCCAGAATTAGCGCCTGGAGCCGAAGCAACACAGTCCATGAGAATTACAGGCAGCAAAGGGGTATGTATATCAACCCGCATTATGTGATATTGCTAACTAGATGACTTTAGCCGCCATTGCGATTACGATTGAAGGTATCATATGTGCTTCCTTCGGGACAGGTTACGGATCAAGTAGACTGGTCGGAGCCTAGATGATAGATGACGGCACTCCCATTGTATACACGAAAATCCGAAGATATATCCATTAAAGAACCATACTTTTTGTGAGATGTGGTGTGTTTCACGATGATAATTTCACATTCGAAAGCCCCTGAGTTTATATCATGTTTCACCAAGCGGCTTTCTCTGTTTGCTTTCGTCTTTGCTTCGTTCATTATCAAGCCTCAAGAAGTTCGTATATGGGTTATGACCTCTACCTAGTAGGTAGTCAACGCGCAAGTACCTAGGTCTGTCTGCCACTGCTTTTCGGCGCCTCTTCTGTCAGGCCCTTCCAATAACTTCTACAAGGACCGGCTGTGTTATTTGCTGTTGCGCGGGTGTACATGTAGGTCTCACGATATACCTTTCCATTAGAGACCAAGGTCAATAGAATCACATCCTGACAGTTGAAAGGGCTCGCCTTTATTTCTCCCCTTCTTTCTCAATTCCTCTGCTGATCAATATGATATTTTTGCGAATATCTGACACTAAAGTATCTCGTCCTTTCAACCCCAGCCCAGCCAAGAACACGCACGCTAAAGCTAGCATCACGTAGTGACTAGATTACTCCGAACGCTCGTTGTAACAAGATCATATGGTATTCATCTCTCTCTACACTCACTTGATCTACAAACAAACCCAAACCCAAAAAAACGATCCAACTAACAACACACTCTGGAATCCCATTACCCAACACATTCATTCACCAAACCTTTCACACACTAAACTATCTTATCTTAAGCCCATCAAATACACTATTATCATCTTCAAAATGCCTCCCGCTGCTACAGTAGTCCTACCGTACCAAAACCACACAATTACATATATCTATTTAAGTACCAAACTCCACATCACTCACATCATATCACATGACCCCGTATTGCTAGTCAAAAGCTATGCTATGCTAGACTCAACAGTTCAGATAGCTCGCTGATGAATATCAAGTACTAACTAGGACTATGTATCAGGAGCAAACCTGCAGGAGACTGGCGGGCCGGACGGCCTGTCTGGCTGAGAAGATTACTAAAGAATGTTAATGATCGAAATTTTAATCAAATCGTGCATACTGACTAGGATATGATATACATAAGAGGAAGGACTGCGCGCCTTGCGGTTGATGTGTTCTTGAAAGATGGATGGGGAAGTACAAATTTCAGGAAGGAGCAACAGGTTGAAACTAGGTGGATGTTAATCATAAGATATCGCAAATATCGCAATTACTATAAGCAACACCAAGCTTGAGAATTTAGATTTAGATTTAGACTCAGTATGCAGCGTGCCAGAGCGTCGGTACTGTATCTATATTATATGTTCTGAAATGTAATGTAATGTAGTCAGTGAACTGGACTGGTTATAGACTAACCCGACTAGACAGGATAGGGAAGATGTAAATTCCTCAGTATGCGTTTTAGGCAGGAGGGTCTTGATGGTATGTATGTACATATGTATAGTGTACTATATATATCAGAAATGAAATACATTAATGCTAGCTGGCTGCGATACTAGGAGGTAAGTTTACTCGCTTTGCATCTTTACCTCAAGTACTTGTATGCACTTTTCTAGGTACCTTTACCTATACATACATATACATATACATATACATACATAACTCCCTTACGCTCAGCATCATCATAGAAAGTATCACAAAAAACATCACGCAAGCAAGGTATAAGAACCATCCATGCATCAATTATTCATTGGTTTAATTCCATGATTTATTCTCTTTTAAGCTCAGGCTCAAGGTCAAGGTCAAGCTCACTAATATGTACTCTGCAACGCATCTACTTGAATACGTACGTGCATTATCTCATTCCATCCCATCTCATGATTCATAACTTCCCTCCGCTGATTCATCCCCTCTCAAATATTCAATATACCGCTCCACTCCACTCACTCACTGCCCCTTAATGCAACGAGTGTAGATGTAAAATACAACAACATCACGAACCGCGCGCAAGCTCCCAACGAGCTAAAAGCCAAAACGAAAGTGTCAATGCAATGCAATACAATGCTGCGCCATCCATCCCGTGCCTGCCATGCGAGTTCGTGAAAAATAGAAAAAAAGCGGGGAAATCAGATTCATCCATCGTTACTGCGTCATTTTCATAAGGTGCTGGGTTCGTTTGTACAAAGTAAGAGAAAGCAGCCTCATTATCAACATCCACCTAAGCGTACACCTCGGGCCTTCCACTACCCCTCTGATGGGGATAATAATCCCTACTACTCTTCTGATAGATATCCGCTGGGGATGTGCTATAAATCACATTCTCAGGCTTATACGCGGGCGCATATTTCACATCATTGAAATAGCCCGTTGCACCCCCACTACCGCCCCTTGAATTCTGATGTGTCGCTTCACGCGGCGGCATTTTAGGGCGCACAGTATGAATTACTGGCTCAGGTGCATCGGGGGGGTAGTAGTTCTGGCTCTGTGAGCGGATGGGAACTTGTCTACTGCTGGCGTTTCTCGTACCAGCTGAACGCTCTCTACTACGGCGACCGTGAGGAGATTCGCTGCGATCACGTTGTTGGTAATGGTCTTCGTTGAGATCACGAAGATCGGAACGATGTCGCGTACTGATGGGAACTGAGCGGCCGTTGTCGATGATGTAGCGGGTTGGTTCGGGTGGTGGTGCTGCGCGGCGGGGGGGACTTTGGGAGCGTCGTTGTGGTTGGGGAGAAGGGGAGTCGGAGTCGGATTCAGGACTTGAATAATCGACACTCTTCTTTAACCTGCTTCCCCCTCGGTCTCGACTTGGCTCAACTTTACGGTCCCCTGATGTGAAGGTCTGTGCTCTTGGCAGAGGAGGAACAGCATCATTTCGGGGATAGTCTTGCGTCTTTGAGCGATGGGGCCTATCCCTTTCTCGCTGGCTGCTAGAGAAAGAATTTGGATCCGGTGGCGCGGATGAGCGTGTTTGGAGGGTAGGTTTCCGAGTTACTGGAGGTGGAGAAGGAGGCTCAACAATGTAAGCGTCTTTGGGGGACGCAGCTGGAGATCTCCTGCTAGTACCCTTACTTGACTTATCTCGTGTTCGAGGAGTCGGGGCTTCCGAAGCTCTCTTCGACTCTTTGCGAGCAGATGATCTCCGTGGTGTATCGTCATCGCTGAACTGAGGAGCAACATGTCGTACATTGTAAGATGGTGCTGCATAGGTCTCGGCTCTCCGTAGACCAGGATGGACAAAATCTTCTTCAGCTGGGGCGACCTTTCGTCGAGCAGCTTGCATATATTGCCCAGCGTATTCCATGTGCTTGTCCCATTTCGGGGCCAAAGGAGCTTCCTTGATGGACACCCGTTCCGCTTCTCGCTGTCGCAAATCGTCTTCCGCCCTATGTCGACTCGACTTCTTTTCGGAGGTTCGAGGAGGCACATATTCATCAGACTCTTCGTGGACGTATGCCGTTTGACGAGAGTGCTTCTCTTCAGTACCTCTCCTCTTCTCCTTGTCACGACTCTTCTCCTTCTTCGAGTGTGCGTGCTTGCGCTCCTTTTTCTTTTTTCCTTTTCCTTTTCGAATTTCTGTCTCAACTTCTCCTCATCCTCGTGCTTTCTCCGGTCCTCATCCCTCCCTGAAGTCCGTTTCCGGTCTGACGACTCGTAGTTCGTTGTTTTCCTCGGCGCCGCTTTTGGTTCTTCGTATATTACATCTTCGTAGGATCTAGGCGGTGTTTGCGAGTAGACTTCGGCGAGGCCTGCGGTGAGGGTTTCGTTCGGGGGTAGGCGTTGGATCTGGGTTCGGCGGTTCTAACCTCATACTCAAATGGATTACTTCGCGGTGTGGGGTTTCCCCGTCCCATCTCTTTCCTCAGTTCGAACAGCTTAAGCTGGTCATCATACTGATCTCTGCGGGTTTGGTCGCTGAGGAGCTCATAGGCTTGCTGCACTTTCTGGAACTCATCCTGCTTGATAGCCTTGAGAGCGGCGTCCTGCACCTTGTCTGGATGGCATTTGAGGACGAGTTTCCGGTGTGCACTTCGAATTTCGGGAAGTTGTGCATCTTTAGATACTCCCAACGCTTTGTATGGATCCGCGGGAAGATTCAACGCCATGATTGATAATTCTCGGTATCATTCGAGGGGGCGAAAGAGATGCGGTAAGCTGATGGAATTGCGGTTGTGGTGATTATTGTAGTGGTTGCTCCTCGACTTCGAGTGGAGCTAGGGTCTATTGCATTGTAGCAGGTGGTGTGGAGAAGGGTGAATGACGGTGAGTCGAGATGAGCAGATGCAGCGTCAACGCTGGGAATGATGAG
>QGMJ01000362.1:0-32046 GCA_007821545.1 Lachnellula subtilissima
GCGCCCTCCTTCCCATCCTTCCCCCTCACAACCCCTAGCGTCCTCGCATGTCTATACCCCGCCCAAACCTCCCTCTGGAACTTCCAACTCCGCTTAACCTCCAGCCCCGAATGCCGGCCCAAATCCCGAATATTCCACAGCGTATACGGCGCGCCTTCGAAGAGCGTGATGATGATTGAAGACCCGGGTTTACGTGATAGGAGCGGGAGTGTAGATGTGAAGAAAGACACTAACAACTCTGTGGGCTCCAAATTAGCAAGCTCGGCCCCGATTATAAAGGGTAGATGTACCTTGGTTATACCGCACCTGCCTATTAACATCCGTACTCTTCCCGCCCACATGCGGAAAATTAAAGAAAACCCTCTCAAAGCCCCCCTCCTTCCCCAACCCCATTTTCTTCCCCATTTTCCCCACATCAACCCCAAACCTAACCAACCCTCTACCTCCCTCCCTAATCAGATCCGCATTCTCCTCCGCCTGCGGATATTTCCCTACCAGCTCCTCCTCACTGCCTTCTAACACTGTCGCTGTCACATTGCTGCATTTATGCACCGACACCAGACACCGTGCAAACGAGAGGTCGCCTTCGCCCACTAGTAATATCTTCTCGTCCTTCTCAAACGGGATAATAGGTGTTGTCTGCGAGACTTGGATATGCTTTTTCTTGGGCTGCGATGGTTTCAAGATTCCGGCTGGTCGGGAATTCTTGCCCGTTGATTGGTGTTTGGGTTTCGGCTTTGAGGATCGAGAGGATGTGAGGGAGCGGCGTTTGCCCATTGTTAAATTTCCTCTCTTCTTCTTTTCCTTCCCCTTCACTTGTACTTCAATTCTTTACTCGCTCTTTAATCAAGGGATTGAGAATATCAATTGTGCGGAATTGATGTTGGTTTTGGATTGGGATGCTATGGCAAGAAGCTTGACATTTTTCTTTTCTGTGAAGTACAGACGGAGTAAGCGGCCGCTTTGACGGGGATGTGATGAGATGGTACGGAAAGAGCCGCTGTTGCATGTCGCATGTTCAGCGAAGTGCAAAATTGCCCGATAGGGAAGGGTGCGTTTTTAGAGCGGGGTAAATGCTTGGAGATCGCGGCGGGGTTGTTATATAGCTTTATGCTTTCGTCTTTTCGTGCTTGGGTGGGTTACTTATATGGTTTTTATCTTTTGGGTTTTGCTTCAAGTCTGGGTCAGGTTTTGTGATGTGAGGGTCTTTGGTGGCGAGGGGATAAAGTGGTGTAATTGCGAGTATTCAAGTGAAAGATTCAGGCGATAATCCTTCCCCTTTTGAGATACGTTTCTATTGGAATTTGCAGTTAGATGAGAAGTCTCCCAACATCTATAGTCTCGATACCAATTATCGGCTCGCGCTAAAATTCAAAGCTTGGTGTTGAATCTAGGGCTGAACAGTTCCTGGAATATCTTGTCAATCTTTCGAGGGTGTGGACTCGTGGATCAAATTTTACAGCCTAGGTCCATCCAGCAACCCGCTACTAAAGATTTCAAACCGGCAAAGGGCTTCCAGCGAAGATGCCATCTCTATGTTTCTCACCGAGACGAGTGGGAAACGCGGCTTGGAGAAACCGATGAACAATGCTCTACTCCCGAGCCAGATGAGAGCACGGATTTCAATCGTAATCACAGACCCAGAAAGTGTCGTGGACTCAGAAGAGGACATTGAGCTAGAGCAGAACATGAACCTCTCATGTATAAATGGATCTTGGAAAACACGAGGCCAGCGGAAAGATGGTGGGATGGTCACCTCCAGACGTCCATAGAGGCACTCGCAGGTCTGAAATATAATAAGAACTAGGCCAGAGAAAGACATACAAAGGGCCTTTTCGGCCTGGAAATCAGGTACCTAGCAGGACTTCCTCGAATTAGCTCCATCTATGAAGACCCTTTGCCGCGATCAATCATGCCTCCAAATAGTGCTCCCCAATACTGGGTCTAGGCGCATCATTATTGGGATCTGGTAAATTCTTGCTCTTCCAAGAGGCATCTGGGCATCTGGGGTATAGAGAGGTCAAATTAAAGGGGGTGGAATTTTTGGCAGACAATTTCGCGCTAAAGAACCACCAGGACGTGTGTCCCAGTCTTGCCCATCTCCTTTTAAAATTTGAACACCGCCCAGTCTATATGACTGATCCTCATACCATCGTAATGATCACAGCCCCTACCTACGAATTCATCAAACAAATTGCCGTCAAATTCGATCATCTCGCTATCTTATATTTCGAACTAGCATGAAATCTCGGCCCAGCGATCTTCGTCTAACACGAAAGAGTCCAGAAACTCTCCATACAAGCGCAGCCAAACTGCTATTACCGAGCCCGAGCCCGCGACGCAAGTAGATGAATTCGATGAAGCTGTTTACGAAAAAATTCCTAAACGACCCTTCTGGAGAATGGTACGAGTAGTACAAACTTCGTCGATCTCTCGCATCACAAGAGCCAACACCCACGCCACAAAAGTCAATCAATGCCGAAGAACACCAGATAAAAGAAGAAAGCCATGTTAAAAAAAAGCAGCAAATAAAAAAGAGCCCTCACCAATTGTGCCCGAGCCGACAGCATACCGACTCCCTTTGGAAAGCATATTGGGAAAACACTTGAGGAAATAGCTGCAGATAGCAATAAGCAATACATTGAATGGATGATCAAGGAAGACTTATCTTCCAAATGGTCTGACCTGAAAAACGCACTAGGCGCATATCATTCCGCGCTTCGAGACATGGAAGACCAAAGGATGCTCGACTCGTTCGACGCACAGAACACCTCCCTGTTTCCCGCGCAGCCTTCCCCTTCTGACCGGAGCAACACCACGATCTGGCCTAAATCGAACTGGGACTATGTCTTCGCCACGGGTAAATACAAGGGGCAAAAAGATTTCCGAAGTCCCAGATTCATATATTGAGTGGCTTCAAAAGAAGAAGGATTTGGGAGATCCACAATTGACTGCGGCGTTGCTTGACATTTTCCTGAAGGACAAACCTCTTCCTGAGGCCCTAAAGAGCTGGAGGGCACCAAAAATGCGTACGGCGCCTAGGAAGTTTCGCGAAGATGGAGCGCAACTATGGATCTCCGAATGGGACACAAAATGGTATTTCAAGATAGACCGCGGATGCTTGGTCAAGCTACCTGAAGTAAGCTCTCGTACCAAGGGATACAGGAAGGGAAAACCAAGGTACTGATTGTACCAAGTCTGAGACTTATCAAGAGTTCTGGAATCCAAGTATACAGCTGACCAGGCCCTGAATCGATTCCTTGCAAGGATTGAAGACAGTATGGAAGATACCTGGGCCGGGATGGGCCTAGGAGCTTGTCTTTGTGGATCAGCTGACGGTGATTGATGATTGTACTTTCCTAGGCTTGCAATGACTATAACTTTCTAGTTCAATAGCATGACCGGCAACATGAGAATGGGTTTCAAGCACCTTCGGCCTCTAGTCTCGCCGCCGAAAACCGAAGTCTTTCAGGTTCGAAAAAAAACCCTCACCAGTCATTAATGCGATATTTGCATTGATGCTGGGTCATTTGAGTAGAGATTAGTCGACGCACAAAATGAGCTGAGTTCCAGCTTCATAGACTAGCCTCCATGTCACCCAATTCAAGGCCATGAATATGGAGGCAATTGCTTGTTGTTTCAAAGCGCTAGATACCCCAAATTCAATAGAGTTATTTCCCTTTGAGATTGACCAATTAGCAAGCAGCAGTGGTATTTAGGCCGTGTGTTGTCACTGCTCTGCCACATGTGATTTATGTCTTACTTTGCACTCATCCTTGAATCATTTACAACTAAGTTTTGCGTTTGACACTTCTTTTCTCTTCTTCCTATTCACACGCTTTTCCCCCTCCTTTCCAGAGTAAGCATATCCATGTCTCTTTGAAACTGAAACTGACAGTCCTGTAGAAGTCCAAGATCAACCCTGCAATACATATTCTACCACGGGACATTGACGTCCTCACTCGGCCTCACTGCTCTTGCCTACCCATTAACTTCAACGAGGTCTTGAATCTCTTCCTCGGGGAAAATTATTCTTATCACTTCGTAGGCAAGTGAATCTCGACGATTCCCGCCCATTTTACAAGACTAAAACGCCGGTGAATGCTCAAGATACTTTCAAATGGAAGATCGACCCCGCTTATTTATCCTTTTCACGAGTTGTTTTGACCAATGTCTCCAACTCCCAACAACCAACAAATACTAAACCAAGTAAACTCGCCCATTATGAATTCTACTCAAAACGTCCTACCCCATAGGCATAGGGAACAACGACTCCCGATCCGCCAAGATCGTCCGAGCTCCGCCCCCACAGCTCCATCTCACCTTGGAGGATCCTCCGCTCCCGTTAATGCCCCAGCGGGACCACGCGCATACGTTCGAGCGCAAAGACGATCAGAGAGGGCAAATTTTCAACATGGCAGAACACCTCCTGCCCGGCAATATACTGTGCCGCAATTCACTCCGCCTCCGTTTCTTATCCATAGTGCGCAGTACTACGACTTTGAGCCACATGAAGTACCTCGAGATCAGCCACAGCATCGTTCTTCTGACTGGCGGGTCTTGCATCAGTATTATCAAAAGAACCCTTTCGAGGTACAAGCTAAAGTACAATATCCTAGCCAAGGTGAGACGATACCGCCTGCTACATATGCTTCTCATGCCATTCGTCTGAATCCCACGCCGGACGCCGTCATCCAACAATTACCCCCCCAGTCGAGAGAACAGCGCATTGATCTCACCAATGATGACGAGCCACAATTGCCTTCCCAGTTGAGAGAACGTCCTATTGATCTCACTGGTGACGATGAGCCATACATCTTGGATTTCGGCAAGTATAGAGGCCTCACATTGGCTGAGGTACAAGAATTTGATATCACCTATATCACCTGGTTGGAGAAAAACGACGTCTCAAAACTTCGTGAAGATCTGGCAGAAGGTCTTGCGGCACATGCCACCTCCGACGAATCGAAAGTGACGCGCCGTCAACTACTTGCCTCTGCTGGGAAATACCCCATCACGTGGGGTAAATATGCTAGTAATTCCAACCCCCCCCCCCCCCCCTTGAGATTGACTGAATAATCGGACTTGTTGCTGATTTGCAAAGGTTCGAATCTCGAAAAGCTATCGGATCCATACCGACAATGGCTAGTCGATGGAAATCATGGAGGAACAAACATGCAAGAGTCACTAAAGCTCATGGTAACGTCCGCGCTCACCTACACATTCTCAAATATTGACTTCCCACACAGGGCCACCGCAAATACGAACCAACAACCAGCGCTATTCCTTCCCGGTGGACTCCGCCAGATGTAACGTCAGACGCCGCTCGGTCCTTTCTCAACGACTATACCAGGAGGGATGAGTTTATTACGCCAATGGATGCACAGAGGTTCTTCAAGTTATCTATCACATATCTGTCCCGATTGACGAGAACTTTGAATGGCATGCTTCACTTGTTTCAGGTTTATGATATGCTGAAGGCGTGTGAAGGGTCCAGGACTGCGGACGGAGCACTTGAGGATTTCTTGGAAAATAAGAACGATCGCGAGATGGAGTGATCTTATTTCGCATCCAGCTTCAGAACACGTTACTTGGTTCTATATGATCCGATTATAGTGCTATTTCCCGAGGGCATTTGTTCAGAGCGAAAACCCCTAGCCAATCCGAGACATCAAAATGCTTTTTGTTCTTCGGCTAAGGAGTTGAACAATATGGTGGATTCAGGAGTAACACGAAGGAGGTTCGACACACTATACACACTTCACGAAATGGGAGATATTGTACAAAGAACGTACAAAATAATAACTGCCACCTTTTACCCGCTAATGTTTTGATTCTTAAAGATCTCATACGGACTGTCCGGGTACTTCAAATGATTCCGAGTGGGTTCCAACCCTCCAAAAATATCAACAGTAGCGCCGATCAAACTATCTGCCCCTTTCTTATCCCCACTAATTGCCACCACGCCGCACCCCCTAGCCCTTCATTCATAACATACCTCACCTTTCTCCTCGCGATCTTGGGTGTGTCATAGCTAATCATCGTCCCAGTATCATTGTCATAGCTCCAACTCAAGACCAAATCCTCATTCTCATAAATCGTCGTATTCTTCGTAAGTGGCAAATGCTTGTAATCCCAAATGCTACCTGTTTTGTTCCAATCCCTATTTCTGGTCCTATAGAACAACGTCCTAGGACCATTGGTATTCTGGAAAGCGTGTCCGTATAATGGATTTGAGATGTTGATTTTTGACGCTGCGATGCCTTGTGAAATGTAGTACTCGATGCTAGTATTTGTGTCGAAGGGCGTAGAAAGATTATCATTTGAGCAATACAGATTCTGGGCGTGGCCTGCGTACAGAGGTATGGTCCAGGAACCGACATAGTCGAAAGCCATGAAGGTCCAGAAATCGAGAAAGGGGTCCATGCCTTTGATATCTAGGAGCTTATAACGGCTGGGGCCAGCGGGAGCGTCGAAGTTTAGGAGGAATGGGAAAGTGACGTTCTTGTAAGTGTTTAGTTGAGTGCGAGTTTTGTTGAGGAGGTCGACGAATTGGGCGGCTTGGTCGGTGCTGTTTATGGATTCATAATCGTAATCTGGACCATCGAGGCCTATATTGTACATCAGTGTGACGGCAGAACTTGCGAATGTAGAACGGCAGGTTTCGTTGTGCAGTATGAGATACCAGCTATGGGAGAATGTGTAGCCTCCTACGGATAACAGTGTCTTCAGATGCCGATTTTGTTGTTTTAGGAGATAGAGTTGCTTAATGGTGCCTTCAAGTTTGGTTTCATTCCCGTTTTTATCATTAGTATCATAAGGAATTTCGACATCGGCCCACTGATCACTTCAACTTAGCTCCCTAGTAATGCCACTGATATTCGCAAAAGCATACATGACATGCGTTAGTTGCTTGACGGGGATATCAAGGGCGTTGAAGTTACGCGCGTAGATGTCCTGATTTGAGTCAGGATGGAATTCGGTTTACAGTGAACTTTAGTTACTTACCCAGTTCCCAAAAAGCCTATGGTACGTTTGGCATCTAGATCAGGGTCAGGTTGAGATGGTGTCGAGCTATTGCCTCCATTGTTAAAGGGACATGTCTGGTTACTTAGTGCAAAACCACAAAGGACAAGGACAAATAGAATGGTAGGGCAATGCATTATGATGATCACGGATCCCAAATGCAAAGTTCAAGACAATAGTGATTGAAAGGTGAACGCTCATGAAGTATTAAATAGAAAGAGGAGATATGCTAATGATGCCATTAAGATCTATGACTAAGATACACTGTATTGACAAAAGTCCTAGATATTCATTGTACAACAAACTCTAATTAATCATACAAGCCGCTAAACGATCCAGCAATTTACATCAAACTCACGAGTCAATTCATATTCGAGAATGATTATATTGGACGATGACATAGCAATCAAAGAGCAAGCTTTAAAAACTCCGAAAGTATTTCAGGACCCCTCCATGACACCCTACCAGCGACTAATAGTTTCATTTTCGAACCAACAGTTCGCGAATGAGCCGAAACAGTCTGGAAATGAGATTTCGGTTTGACAGTAATAGTGTGAGCCTGATTGCTCCGCATGAATGTGAAAGATGAGCCGCAATCAACTTCCTAGCTTTGCCATATAATCCACTTAGTCATTTTAGAAAAAATCATCGACTAGGTAGGTTGACACAGATTATCTTACCGATGGGTCCACTCTAAGCGTTAGTACTGGGAGAAGCAATATTTGAAAGAAACCGCAATGACGGTTCTATTTGAACTCCTGGGCCATGGAGGGAAAGGTTTGCTTAACTTAGTAGTACTGTTGGAAAGCTCGTCGGCTGTAAGAAGCTCTAGAGAGGGGATACCCCTAAGATGAAGAAGGGGGTACATATATCCTATGAGAAGGAAAAGTGCGAGGCTAAAAAGGAATGGTAGGGTGCTAGTACCTGCGAGAACAGGATCCTTTTACCAGAAGAATTATATTTTGGATATCAGTTAAACATTTGAAAAGACCAAAGAGTCGGAAAAACAGAAATACGCTTTAGGGCTCTCCATGCCAATTTATGTAGCTTCTCAATCAGCTCCTATTTCTCGGTTTTGACCTCCTTCTAACATAGTGATAATGATTCGATGAGCGAGGGTTATCAACTTGTGCTTTGTCTTAAAGCAACATATGCATCGATTAATTGATCGATAATAATGAGACACTAGGTAATTCTGGCAATTCTGAGCAGATAACAAGGGCCTGCCTTCGACTTTAAACCGCAGATATGGAAGGAGGTCGTCACGTGTATATCGCTTAAGCCCCTTTTCAAGATACCAAGGTGGATTCGTTTTTCGGCGGTGATAAGTTCTTGAATATCAACGATGCGAAAAAGTAAAGAGGAGTGAAATCGCTAATTATCAGCATGTAAATCAAGGACAACCGCTTTGTTCTGAAGCCTCCTATTAGATAACAAATGAAACCAATCCTAGCCACGGAGTTTCAAGGCAGGATTCCTATCATTCACTGTCGTCTCTCGCTCCGACCTCGGACTAGAAAGCAGAAAATATTGAATGTGAGTGAGAAGTGCGAACCTCACTCGACTTCTCACTCTCCTACCCAAAATCGAGACACCCAATTCAACCACAAACCCTCGCGAGGAGCATTCGGATTGTCTAAGGGCAAATCGTTAGAGCTTGACAGCTTGAACCAACAGCGTGAGTTTGACTTCTCATCTGACACGCTTGCTTTCAACATTCGCCTTGGCAGATGAACGCATTCAAACCTAATTCATTGCCTCATCTTCAGAGCATAGCTAATTTAAGATAGTAGGCCGAATCGAAACCTCTACATCCTTCTTCTCACACTATTCGAGTCATTCGCTCTCTATACCATGGCTTCCTCGAATTCCTTGGCACCCGAGGATTTTCTGCCACCAGAGAGTATCAAGCGGGAATATGTGAAGCAGAACGAGAAGCTAGCGCTCTTGGCAGCAGAGGATCAAATTCAGAATGACGAGAAAGCTGTGGCCACGCAGAAGCAGCTTATCCAAACTCTCAAGAGCTCACTTGAAGATTCCAAGGAGGCATTACCAAAACAAAAGCAGCGACTATCAGCCTCAAACTGGATTATGGCCCGCGAGGGACGAATCTGCGAAACCGAAAGACCTTTCTGCAAGGACTGAAAGCTCAAGCTGAAAAGTCACAAATCCGGTCAGATCAAATTCAGTTTCGGAAGGTAGAGATTGAATGTTCAAAGCTTAAATCTGAACTTCTCGAGCAGAGCTTAGAGGTTTTTGAGCTAGGATGGGCGGTTCGCGAGTATGATATAAAGGTTGAAAGTGAAACGTTGGAGCTTCAAAAGGTAATAAAGATGTTAGAGGCGGAGGAGGAGGCTCTTGTTGAGTACAAGCAATACCATCAAGTGGCACAACGCAACTGGGTAGGCAAATGGGAAGCGCAATCTGATATGACGGAAGAAGCAGTCATACTTAGAGCAACCCTCGAAGCCGCCAAGTCCACGATCCAGAGACAAGCCGAAGAAATCGAAACCTTGAAGAATGCTGCCAAATTACACCTTAGCAGCTTCAATTTGCCTCTAGGACTGCAGAAAAGTGACGAAGTCACAAAGTCGGCCCCGGTTCCGCATACGATGGCTGTCTCAGTTGCCAATCCTGAACTGCAGAAGTCATTGGCTATAAGCATGCAGAAAATTGAAGAGTATAAAGACAAACTGGCAACCATCATGCCACTCTATTGGATTGGCTTCTACATTCGCTCTCGGAAGGTTGAGTTGTACTCTCTCAAATCAGGGAGACAGCCAGACTGGGAAATCGTAAATCAAGGCAATATGGCCGCTCATAATGGAGCAGCATTGGCAGATGCAACCATGTATATGAGTTTCTGCGGTCCCAAGAAACGAAATTCCAGGTCCGAATACAGCGAGATGTATGGTATTGCGCCGGAGACAGTATGGCAAAGGAGGAACGGATCTGCATTTCTGGAGATTCTCTATTGGAAATAGGACATGGAGAATTCTGCAGATGATTACAGCAGCAAAAGGTTTCAGGAAAGTTTCCCAGAACTTTTCAACCAGGTGCGGGGTCCTTTATATGATTTCGAAACATGTAAGGTTCTGGTGAATCCCGAATTGAAGAAGATATATGATATTCTGAGGTCTGAGCGCAACGCAGCATTGGAGGCTTCAAAGGCGGGGCGCAAATCAAGGAGGTCCTAAATAATGTAATGTACGAAACTACATTGAATGGTACAGAGCTCTTTAGTTGCTTGCAGACTAGATAATGAGACATAACTGTTCACGGCAAATGGAATGGGACCATTGCGGCTGAATATAAGTTCACTTAAACTTGCGGTTGCTTATGCAATTTACAATGTCTAATCTGAGTTTCAATCATTCTCTAGGGGTTCCTGGTATTACAATTTTATGAGGGCTGCGCTTTAAAAATGTGGTCTGAGATAGGTAGAATAAGACGGGTGCCCCTATTTAAGCAGAAGCTTCCCCGGACGGTTCATGTCACGAGTATGCCAGAGGCTACACATAACTCAAGTAATGATAGTATCACTGGCTCCATTGTCCCCCTCAAAAGGACCTCCAGGGCTCCTTCCTAGCTGGCTTCAGACATCTAGACCTCCATAGACTCACATCTCTCTTACGTGACACTTATGCTTGAGTTTCGGCGGTACCCAGGTACTTACCGAGATACTTAGTGCTCTCTCCAACCAATCCCCGATTCTCAAGGCAGCATTATTTTGCAGGTGGGTGGACTATGGCCTTTCACTACGAGCTCGGACTTAGAGAAGGGAGAAAACATTATATTCGAAGTGCAAACCTTGTCGACCCCTCACATTTGTACACAAAATCAAGACAGCCATTTCGAGACCAATTGCTCTTGGAAGAACGGCTAGAAGCATCAGAGAACGGGTGTTAAAGAATTAGCATTTAGAATCAGCGTGTAAGTGACTTATATTCCTTTTTGCTAGAGATCTTTAACAAATTCACACATTTTAAACCCAAGTCCCAAGCTTAATTTTAACCTATAGCTAACGTAAGTGCCCTAGCTTTGATCAAAATGCCAGAAAACTCTCTCAAACAATCCTCGATATCGATTACCGATAAAGGCGATTTGACTTCCTTGCCACCAGAAAGCCTTAAGCAAGAGTATCTGAAGCAGAAGCAAAAAGACTGGTCTCTTAGGGGAAGAGCTTCGGATCATAAAAGACGAAAGGGCTATTGTAGAGCAGAAGTCGAAAATCGGAGTTTTGGAGAGGATTATCAAGGAGTCCTGTAAGCTGGAAGAAGAACTTGCAAATTTTAAGTGGATACACCACCCACAAATTGCTGAATTGCGTTAACGATCGAAGGACATAATAGAACGCCAAGCCGAAGGAGATAAAACTGACCCAGGTTTAGACGATATTGATGGTTACGAGATGGAGATTGAGCTCTCGCTGGAATGTCTAGACTATAGAGCGAAGTGAAGAAATCATGAAGCTTGAAGAGCGACGTCAAGACCTGGAACATTATGCAGTAAATGCTCAGGCCGATCTCCCGATAGAGAAGGATTGCCCGAAGGAAATGCAAGAGGCACTCACGGAGCGGAAGCAAACATATAAAAGGAGGCAACGAACATAGGTGTACAACCTGCAAGCTGGAACTCTACTTAACCCGAGCGAAGATTCACTAGTACTCAAAGCATCCCTCGAAGAAGCCCAGTCCACGATCAAGAAGCTGATTATGGAAGTCATCAGCTAGCATGGGACTCGGTATGGACAGGCTATCGCAAAGACAGAGTATGATAAGGCACTGAAAAGGGTAGAGCCATTCTACAATATTGGCGTTGCTGCACGCATTTAGCTCTTGAATATGCTTTAGTTGGCGATGGCGTTTCTGTGTAAGAGTCAATCGTCGCCAAAGGCAACAGAGGAGCACACGGTGGACATGTGCTAGCCGATATGGCTTTGTATCAAGGTGACTACTTAGTTTAACGCTCCGATTCGAAGGCTTTCGATCCATTTCATGGCATTACTTCGATTATGGCAATGAATCTGCGCAAATTTACCAAGTTTATAGAATTTGTGAATTGGAACTTTAATGTCAACTCGATGAAGAAAGAGAGATATTTCCCGGAGGAGGGTTTGAAACTTGATCAATTCTACAAGCATCAATGAAGGATATTTACTAACCGGCAGCTGCAGCTTTTCAAGCAATGTGAAGGACAAAGAAGCGTAGATGAGAGTCTCAGATCTTGGTTTTCATGTATTTTTACTGAGCACTATGTTCTCGTCTCGATTCCTGGGGCTGGGGACTGCTCCATCCATTGTCCAAGGCCTTGATATAGAGAGAGATCTGATCACATTGAATTTTGACCATATACCCCGATGTAAACAAAGCCTTCCATAAGCAGCATTTTCTAGGGCGGTCCCTAATGATCTTTGCCAGAACCTTCTCCAACCTCTTTACTCCTTCGAGTTTCCAGATTCAATCTGCAGCAATACCAACACATTCCTTGAAGAGTCCACACAATTTCTGCTCCCAAAAGCCTTCGAGTCTGTAAAGAAATAGTGTCAAGCGCCTGGTAAGCAGCCTATTTCGCAATCTCAATGGCTTTGTGACTTCCTCGGTCCAAAATCTACTCGAAGCCCAATGTCCCGAGAGGTCGTCGAAGTCCTTCATGAAGCGTATTAAAATATACGTATACACCTTCAGTCAGAGCCCCTTCGCTAACTCGCTTTTGTCATAGTAATCAATCATAGCCGGTTCATCTCTCTACGCCACTCGAACATGCCTATTCAACCCCCCTGCGTTACGGATACTATCAGTGATGAAGCGAGCTTATTTCAAAGTTCGCCTTCCTCTGGAAGTCTACCTGTTTGGCCGGATGTCATCTCCCAGGAATTTGACTTTGACCTGGAGGCCGAGTACAGGAAGCATGTCAGAAAGCAACAGATTATCAACGATGTAATTATCAAAAAACGCCAATTCGACGGTGAGTGCCAATACGTCAAGATGGAAGTGGCAGGGGTGGTCAATTTGAGGTCCAAAGTTACCGCATTGCTAGCAGAGCTCTCTGGTATGAAGCTGGAAGAGGATAGACTTAAGCGCGACCACGAATCTCGAAAACGGGCTTTCGCCGATAAGAGGAACACCATCCAGAACGTTCTGTTTTGTTCAAACGCTACAAGTGCTGAGGCATTTATTGACGTTGCCACCCTCCAAGAAACCCTTCTATCTAGCAAAGAAAATACTCTGCACCTTCTCCTTGAGCAACGCATCAGCCTCCAAATCCTTTCTGGAGACATTCAAGAAAAATAATGCAAGGTTGATGCCTGTTTGAGACAGCTAGATCTCCCGGTAGAAAAGGCAAGAAACCTGGAAAACTCTAAGAAGGATTACAAGGCTGCTTTGCAAGCATGGCAGGAACATGTGCACAAGGAGTCAGCCCAAGGCCTAAATGACAACGCTTTAGACACTCTTTACATTAAAATCCAGGAGCTGGAGGAATCTATCAAGAAATAGCCAAGGGAGATTTGTGAGCTGAAATCAAGGATTGACGATCTTCTCACTACATTGGGTAAGAGTGGAGCATTTGTCGCATACTTCCACAATTGCTCGCTCGCCATTCGAGGCAGAAAGTACGAGTGGGATATCAAAGCTAAACAAGATGCCCTCAAGATCCAAAACGGCAATTCCGTGGCTCATCATGGTTGCCCAGCCATCGACGCATACCTCCTCACCACAGGAGCGTTAGACGCCAGCAAGTACCTCTCGCTTTTCCATAAATATTACGGCCCCTTTACCCCAGAAATTGTGTGGGCAGGTCGAGAATGCAAGAACTTTATGAGAATGCTCAGCTGGCGATGTGGGATGGTGGAGTTCAAAGGTCGGTCCCCGCACGGTTATGAAACCACGAAATTCTCTCAACTTTTCAACATCGTGTTATTAAAGATTAAGGATAAATCCGGCGCACAGATCGACAAGTTCCTTTCCGACGATGTAAAGGGGGTAAAAGGGTTTGGGGTGATGGAGACGGAATTCCAAACAGCATTCGTTGCTCACAATAACTACAAGAAGAGACGTTGAGCCGTTTGTATATGTAATATCTCCATTGAAGCTGCTAAATACTCACATCTTTGCTGCTTTTCTTGAAAGTACATCTGAAGATCGGGATTATCACTCAGAAAAGTTTTCGAAAAAAGCACTTGCGAATCTTCCGTCGGCAGCAGCCCTTTTAGACCTAGGTTGTGTATGATCTAAAGCGCGATACGATGGCAGATTTCCCAAGAAGCTTTTGTAAAGTATCAAGAACCCAATCCTCTTGAATTTGATCTGAACTTATGGTTTTCTCAACTGTTCTTATTACAAACCATGCTATGTAATTTCGAAGTTTACATTCATACCAGACCACCATTTTGTAAAGAAGTAATCTTAGACGTACTTCTCAAATATGATCCACGTAGGAAGAGTGAAGCCGGTGAATGTAGACCTTTCCCCACCCGAACTTAAACTAGTACCTCCATGCTCTGGCCCACCTCTCAACCTCCACAACAGGATCCCTATCAATCAGCATATCATCCACAAGCCTCAAAGTAGACACCGCTTTTGCCTTCCTTCAGCCTGGTCCCAGCTTACCAGCTGACATACCCGAATAAGTTGTTCCAGAGTTAGATCTCAGCTCTGATCCCAAGATTCGCAGCGCAATTCACTCGTACGTATACTTAGCTTGCCCTCTCAAAAAACTCCGATCTATCATATGCACGAAGTTTCGGAAGGGATGAGCTGACAATATGGTAGCTGGTAGCGGAAAGATCGATTATGCGTATCTTCGAAGCCTCTGACACAATGTCAGGAGCTATGGCGACCGACACTATTGTGCTGGACTTCGAAGCTGAGCACGAAAAGCAGCTTGTTCGTCTAGTGTTGTTTGACAATGTGATCTTGCTGAAGAAAGAGCTTAAAACGACGATCGCAGAGCTTGAACAGAAGAGAACGGAAGTGAAGGAGTTGGAGACGCAGTATGAAACCATGGGAGTTGAACGCCATGCCCTGTTCTTGGAGCGAAGGAGCTCGAAAAATACATGTTTTCATTTGAAAAAGAAGACGAGACAAGAGAAGGCTTTGATTGAGGCTGTTCTCTTCCAACGCGTTGAAGAAAGCGACAAAGCATTCCGTGACCTGACCCTCCTCATGGGCGGAAGCGATGAACCCTCAAATGTCAAAGCTTCCCTTGAACGTGCAAAAGAGAGCATCGTTCAGACTTTTGACGCTCAGATTCAGCTGTTTGAACATACCATGGCGCAGTCAGCAATGATTGCGAAGCTCGACACCTTAAAGAAATTGTTGGAGGGCAAAAGAGTAGCTGCTAAGGAGCTAGAGTGCTTCCATGATCAAACGCTGATAAAATGCCAGAACGCAGAGGAAGATTGGCGTTGTGTGTACGGGAAGTCGTCAGAGGAGTCTAAAATCAGCGACAAGAACCTAGAAATCTCCCAGCTCCAAGGAACCATTAAAAAGAACGAAGATATGGTCGAGGAACAGATGATACGCATTGCCGCACTTGAGCTTAGCAACGATAAGGCTACAGAAGAGAGAAAGACGTTCTGGCCACTTGTCCTACATGGAGCAAACATCAGAAGTCGAATGCTCGAACAGCTGAAGCCCAAGGAGTCTCAAGATATAGCCACATTAGAAGCGGGCAACCGCTCGGCTCATCAGGGTTCTGCCGTCGCGGATGCACTTCTCTACCTACCCGAATGTCCTGGCTACCGCACCGACTCCGAGAATTTCAAATCCGTCTATGGCTTCTCCTCCAAGACTGTTCAAATGCACCAGGGCCTTGAAAAGGTGAATCAAATGCTAGACTGGCGTGGCGGCTACCAAGACTTTTGTAAGAACAAAACCACAGTATTCAAAGACACCACTTTTTACAAATCATACAAGTCCATGATGGTGCTGAGTGGCAAAGGGTCGTCTCTTCGCGAACTTGAGGAGTTGCTCGCGGAAGACGACGCGGCAAATAAAATCTTCAAGGAGCTGAGGCAGGAGTTCGATCGCGGATTGGCAGCATATAAAGTTTCTCTGAAGAATAGGTGAGTGCGACATGGATTTGAATCGATAAAAATTTCTAACTTAACGATAGATGTTCCAACTCTTGAGACAGTAGGTCGGTGTTTGCATTGCGGGAAAGGAAGAAACGGGCAAATCTGTTAGTGGTACCGGTGCGGTGATTGAATTTCTCAGCTGCCCCCAAAGCACGGTATGGGATGTGATACTGTGTCTTAAGGTAATCGCAGGAGCATTTTGGAGCAGGAACTGAGACTAAGAATGGTCTGCAAAATCGGTAGGAGTATTAGGACGTGGACATCGATGTGGTAATAAAGCCGGGAACGTTCCTTCCTCGGTCGTTCGAAGCATCAGTGCTATTGGAGGAACCGTGAGTTCAAATAATACGGGAATTTCAAGTGGAAGAGGCAGCTCTTACCTGTTTAAACCTTTGATTCTGCACCCCTTCACCACGCACACCATTTTCCAAAAACCTCTCTAACGCCCGATTCATCTCGTCTCTCTTCTCAAGCATCACCCAATGCCCAGCTTCCAGATCCAGAACCTCTAAATTCTCCTTCGGACTCTCAATAGAAGCCCCCATAGCCATCCGCGCCTTTCCGGCATCACAAACCCGATCCTTCGTCCCCGTAATCATTAGGGTCTCCTTCCCAATCTTCTCCTTAATCTCTCCTCTCTTCAACAACTCTCTCTCCTCTTCTTTCCCAAGACCTTTGATTTCCCTATGATACCATCGCAAGGGCGCCGAATAATCTTCCCCAACCATTTCATGATGCCATCCCGCTTCTTCCTGCACGTCACCAACCCATTCCCCAACCTTGGTTCTCCTACCAGCACTGATAAACCTCTCCAAGTCCCCAATTCCAGCAAGGTCCGTCGCCCAAACGCCAGCATCCTCAGGATAAAGAATACTGAAAAAGCTCTCCCATCTCTCACCAAGCTTTTTGCCGGCCTCGGGACTAGTGAAGAAGAGCCAGTATCCGAACTGCTCATACCCGATCGCCTGCTTTGTCGCTGCATTTACGCTAGAGATATTCATATCTCGTCCAGGCGGCTGGTATGGGGCCGAGATAAAGACGAACTTGGAGAAGTATGAAGGGTACCGGAAGGCAAGTTGGGAGAGTAGATAAGTGCCCCAATCATGTGCTATGCCTACTACGTTTCCAGAGGTAAGACCTTCGTGGGTGAGGATGGCGATGATATCTGCTGACATGAAGCTGCCGAGGTACCTTTCTACTTCTAGTGGTTTATCTGAGAGCCCATAGCCAAGGAGATCAGGGGCCAGGATTCCATAGCCCTGGGATGAGAAGTGCGATAATTGGTAACGCCATTCATGGGATGTCGATGGGAAGCCGTGTAGGAAGAGTAAAATTGGTTTGTTATTAGAAGATGGGTAGAAGTGGTAGGCGTAAGTGGTGCCTGAGGGGAGTGTGAGTGTTTTGTTTGGGGTTTTGGTGACATCTTGATGTATTTACAGTTACTGTATGAGTAAGGAAGATGGTCTTAATATAGCCCCTTTTACGTGGTCGATTAGTCAGCATCCACGACCCCGCTTGAGATAGCCGAGCCGACCCGACGCCGACTACGATTTCATTTCTTCACTTTTTCATACCTAAGCATATTGGAAATCACTGCTTACAGATTACATTGGTGGAAGAAAAGAGAAAGAGAGGATATCAATTGTACTTTTGCTGATTAGTTATATTAAATTGTATATGCGTTGGTGCGACCTTGCTAATTAGGGGGATTCAATAACTCATCAGCTTGTGTAATGACTTGAGAAGCCTCTGATTTCCCAAGACATTATCTTCTTTAATAGCCAAGATCTGGAAAAACTTTCTGTTGAGCCGGTTTGTAAGGCCTCAATATTCCAGTCAAGAACAGCTCGAATCCTCACCCCACCCCCCCAGAATTCCTTTCCAAAACGCTCTCTATCTATAGCTTCAAAAGCCACACGCTCTCGGAAGACCCGGTGCTAAACGGCCGAGGGCCTGGAGATAAATCCCAGCCCTATTGATGTTTAGGTACAAGCAAATACAATCGTGAGGATGGGAATATCTGCTACTAGATCCGAAATCAGGACAGTAATAACAAAACCAGCTCTCTTCTGTTGAACTAGCTGAATATCACGAGTTTTTTTCCCTCTAATATTGCTGGCTCTTTAAATTTTGACTTGCGCCTTGTTAAGAAAATTATGGCAAAGTCCAGTGCCAACTTCAACGACAAAACACACAACTCACCGCCTTGAAGAGGCAGGATAAACTTTGGAGTCATTCGCTAACTTGGACACACCTTTTTTTAAACTCCACTCTTTCTTATTTTGCTTGAAAGAATCCGGATCGAATCCAATAGCACAACTTTCAAACAAGCAAGAACCCAAGTCTAACTTAAACCATTCAATCCTTCCAATCCTCCCACCCCTCCCGCCATCGCGAGATACCTTGAACATCATGGCCGACAAACTCCAAAACTTTCGAGAAGAGGCAGTGAATGTGCGGGATGAATTGGCAATGGCTACGGCACGACATAAAGAAGAATTGAAGGAGCTGAAACGCTCGCTCAAGGCAAAGCATAAGAAGGAGTTTGAGGCATTGCGCCTGCTCTGGGACAAGGATAGGGCTGAACTACGAGAGAGGGAGGAGGAGGTGCGCGAGCTGCGGAAGGAGAAGATATATTGGGAGGTAGGAATGGGGCGCATCAACGAGACCGGCAATAGGACCCCTGTTAGGATACCTGCAGCACAGCTCGAGAAGCTCCATCTAATCGCCCGGCGAAGTTGTGAGATCGACGACGACGGCTGTTCCTGAAAAAAGCAGTTCCAGCTTGAGTTGGAGGTTGAGAAGCTCCAAGGACTGAATCATACGGAAGACCAGCTAGGGCTATTAGTGCCAGGGATGACACCCTGGAAAGCATGATATCAACTATTGGTAGTATTCAACACGTATCTGCGGAACATCTCTTCATGGCCAAGGAATTTTTCAATAATAAGTCATTCAAACAGGGTTTGAGAGCCCTGTGGGAATCAAAGAACACTAGAGATGAAAAAACACTGTCCCTGGGGAACCTGACTCTGGAATCTCGCAAGACGGAGATGTCCCTAATGAAAGAATTAGAGACAAATCAACTTATCGAATACGAGACTGGCGGTGCCTTATTCTCAAAATGCCTTCAGATACGTCTTCGCTTCTGGGAGGAACACGAACCATTTGTTCTTCAAACTTCGCGCTAGAGCCTAGATGAAGGAGTGCTTGAAAAGAGGAACGCTGCTGTTCATGAGGCAAATGTACAAGCTGATATTGCGCTGTTTGTATGCAAGGCTTTGGAGGGAGGAGATGAACTTGAATATCTCAAAAATATTTATAACTGCTCACTCGAACAATGCCAAGAAATCATTCGCAACAGCCGGCAGTTCTGTGTGCTTCTAGAATCAGAAGCTACAATTCATTTAAAGATACAGAAGGGAAGTCTGACAAAATCAACCGACAAATGGGACGAATTGTCTTCTTTGCGTGAAAGGTTATGGAGAGACTGAGATGGATTGCCAATTTTCACGGGCTTTTCACATATTGTGCTACCTGAACTCGAGCCTGGATTTCAAAGACTCCGAGTATTAACAGCCGAGCTTCTGGAAATTGAAAGATCGCGATCTAGACGCCAATGACAACAGAGTAACTCCATGCAGAGCCTTTTCAGCAGTCACATCACCAATCATGCCAGTATAACAGATTGGGATGCCGCTGACCTCAAACAGGTATTGCACTCTCCAGAACATTATTGCTTGATTTTGGTTTCAGTAACCTTTTAGAATAGTTGCGTACGTATAGGCCTAGTCTAAGAACAATGTAGATATAAAATACTGCAGTAACGAGGACTTTTGACCATTCAAATGTTAGACAAGTAGAACAACCATTAAAACAAGTTTTATAAAGCTATCTTTGCATAGTGCTTAATCAATTACATTCGACTCATTGCCTCATTAGTGTGCAGATCTTCCTAAAAGTCTTCTATTCTTAATATTTGTAGAAGAAAGAAAGAGCATAGGTTTCGAGCTAGTGGCTATGACCTCTGAATACTTCGTACGTCTTTTCATGAATAGTAGAATCAATCACACCGCCATATTGATTACCGCTAGAGAATTAATTAAAGCCAATAAATTCACTTTCAATGACTCTATCGACTCAGGAATATTTTATGCAGTGAACCTCAACAATCATCCCCAAATATTCTCTCGTCGCAGAATCCGAATTATTCGTAGCGCGATAACCAACAGCAACAAGTGTGATGGTTTCACCTTCTTTGAGTGACCGAGCGAGCCACGTCTTGAAAAGCAATGGCCTTCACAATACAAACTGCGGTTCGGGTAACACACTCGATGCCACCTCGTCTTTGAGCGTTGATACGGACGTAGCCACCATTCTCCTGCGCGCAACCAACAAGGCAATCGAAGCAATCAATAAATCGAAAGATGAGATCTGCCAGTTACAAGCCGAAAACGCAAGATTGAAGGGGGAATTAAGCACAGTGGAGGCAGAGAAGGACGTAATCTTGCAGGGCGCCAAAGCTGCACGGGATGAACTGGCAAAGGCCAAGACCAAACATGCAGAGCACATGAAGAAATTGCAGATCCAAGCAAACGACTACAAAAAAGAAGTACGACACATTGCACGAAGTTATGAGGGAGAACTGCAAGGTCAGAAAATCGCTGTGGATGAGGCTCGTGAAGTCCGGAAAGAAAACCAGAAAATGCTGGTGGAGATCAAGGGCTTAAGGAGAAAGGTGGCATTAAAACTCGAGGATAATACCCTGGAGCTTCACGAGTTGAAAAATGGAAAGAAGATGCTCGAGTCACGAGTATTAATGCTTGAAGTAGAAGTTAAATCGCTCGAGGAAGATATTCATGAAAATGGAAAAACACTTGCTCTCGAAATTCAACGCAACACCGAGCTTGTATGGGGGAACGCGAAGCTCGCAGAGAGGAATGCCGAACTTGAGGAAGACGTTGCAGGCGTGAAGGCCTTGACAAGGTTCAAGGTTGAGCGGGAAGCTGATCGCCTGCGGTTTCAATGGACAGAGAGTCTGGAACCCTCATACGGCGATTCCTTAACGTGCCTCGACGATATCGAACAGGCTTCTAAGGCGGAAACTGCCCGCTGCGCGCAACTGCAAGAGCAGAATATCGAGCTGAGGAAGAAACTTACAAAGCTTGAGGAAGAGCTGGCATTGAAGGCTCCATTGGTAGAGAAAGCAGTTGACATCCGCAAGAGGTTTGTTCTCCAGGCAAGAAAACAGCTGTTCGGAGGAGTTGATCGCCTTGATATTACCTTGACCAGAGCTGGAAATGACGCGGCTCATCGTGCAGATGGGATGGCAGATGAAGCTATATTTCTCCTTGGTCTACACAAGGACTTGAGTCTTTGGACCCCGACCTTCGAAAAGCTGTATGGAACAAAGCCTGGAAATTACAACTGCTTGGCCCCAGACCTCCGAAAGGTTTACGATTGTAAGGCTTCTCTACTGGTACTTCGAGCGAGTCAACCCCTTGCTCATGGACACAGTGTAGAGGGTTGGCGCAGAAATGCAGGGGATTTAATAACAAGAATCATCGAGGAATATAGTACTGATAATCACAAGGCGGGCAAAAGCGTGTATGTACAAAGTCTTGTAAAAGATTTGCAGGGATGGACTACGAGACTTGTCAATGAAGATCGGAAGAGTTATGAAAATGAGTGAGCTGGAAGATTCTGGAAGATTCGTCTAGAAGGGGATTTCACAGTTGTTACAGTAATGTACGAAGTAGAATATCATAAGAGACTGCTTATAAAATGCAGTATTCCCGGATCCTCTAGAGTCGTGAGGCATTGACGTTATCAGATGAAAGTGAGAGCACCCGAGGTGAAAGAGTGAAAGAAGGAAAGATAGAAGAAATACGTCGAGGTCGGATCAGGCCACCAAGCGAACCTTCTACACGTGTTGAGCGCCGCGCCTATGACGTCCCCTTGAATTTCTCGAAAATCAGCATCCCACCGAACAATAACACAATCGGCTTCTCTTCTACTTTACAACAGTCCTGAAGGATCTCTACTTCATCAATCAACTGCATCTACATCTGCAAAGCCGTTTCCAGCGCCCTTCAACGTCTTTGCCTCCATCATGAACCACCAACATCCCCTCCAGGGTGGTTGCTCTTGCGGGCGAAATCGTTATACCATCCAGATCCCCCAAGATGCCACCGAAAGTGCACGAGTCCTATTTGACAGCAGTGCCGTTGCCCGTACGTCCTCCGTAAAGCTTTAATGCTCCAGTCCCTCCTCCAATACTAGAGCTAATCTACCACCAATAGGCCGATCTCAAGCAGCTCCTCTTTCTGCGTGGCTCCGTGTGCCATTGACATGGTACCAATCAACAACTTACGCTTTCTTCGAAGATGAAAACCACTCTGCAATATACCGTTCCTACACCTCTCCACACGAGCAGGACGCCAAACGCAACTTCTGCGGCTTCTGCGGAACGCCTCTATCGTACTGGTCCGAATCACCTGCTAGCGAGGCCGAATACATCTCTCTGACCTTGGGATCCTTAAACGGTTCCGATTTGCGGGATCTGGAGGAGTTGGGTGTTTTGCCTACAGAAGCCCTAGAAGATGCGGAGAACGACAAGGAGAAGATCGAGAAGGCCGTTCCGATTTCTGGGAGTTATACTACGAGCGAGGGATTGCCGTGGTTTGAGACAATGGTCGATGGAAGTAGATTGGGCAAGATGAAGAACAGTAGTGGTCACCGCCAGAGTGGCAGATATAAGGTGGAGTGGGAAATTGTGGAGTGGACTGATGATGCGGACGATGTGAACGTGAGTTCCTCGAAGAGGAAACTGGGCGAAGTGGAGGAGGGTGACTTTCGAATGGAAGGTACACAATGAGTCACATGAAGGTCTGCATGATGGATTACGATGAGACGACGATCACGACAGAAGACCGGGAAGGGCCAATGCTATCAAGGAAGTAGATGGTGTGAAGCTTTGCTGCTAGATGGCCTTGCTCTGCTTCCCTTAAGGCTTCATCTGGCACGTACGGCTCTACGAGATAGCGGGGAAGGGCGAAGATGGGGTGGAACCTGTTTGGAATGGAGTTCAAGGATCATCATTTACATTCAACTTCATAATCGCAACAGGGGTTTGTTCACCAGAGAAAAGAATTTACGATCTTAAACAACAAATGAGGAGCTATATGTCCTACTTGGTACCGCTAGTCCGGATATCACGACCCAAGCGCCTCATCATGTGAAATGACTACTGCACCTTATGGATCTGGATTGCACCCGAAGAGAAGCCGTTTGTCTTCTCCCGGCGGGTCCCAGGGCCGCTCTTCCATCCCCACACAAGTTGACTGGACCCTTTGGGCAGCGATACCAACCCCGCTATGCGCGCGCGGGGCACCTCAACCCGGAACATCCAGAAACGGTACCTGTACCTGCCTTTGTACGAGGCTGTGATACTCTTCCGGTCTATACGGTCCGAGAAGTAGCCCGTTTTCTTTACATTGCTCCAATCTATTCGATGGAACCAATCTGACAGCACATTACTTATTGATGGCTTCCCCAGGTCCTATTTTCTTTTTTCATCTTTTCTTCATTTTCACCTAATCTGTACTTCCAAAGCTTCAGACGGTTGAATGCCCAAGTGATATCTTTATTGCAGCTATTATTTACCTAGAAAGAGACAATAAAACATGACGACTCCAGTCCTTCCCAAAGACTTCCTCTGGGGCTTTGCAACAGCTTCGTAAGTCAACTGCCTTCATTTTCATTCGGTAACTGACAGTCCATCTTCCTAGCTACCAAATTGAAGGCGCCCCAGAAGAAGATGGCCGCGGCCCCTCCATCTGGGACAAATTCTGCAAGATCCCAGGCAAAATTGCCGACCACAGCAGCGGCGACGTAGCCTGCGATTCGTACCATCGTACCGGAGAAGACATTGCACTCCTGAAAGAGACCGGAGCACAAGCCTACCGTTTCTCCGTCTCCTGGTCCAGAATCATTCCTTTGGGCGGAAGAAAAGACCCCATCAACCAGGCGGGCATTGCATATTATGCTAAGTTGGTGGATGACTTGCTAGATGCTGGTATTGTGCCTCTAGTTACCATTTTCCATTGGGACTTGCCCGATGAGCTTGATAAGCGGTATGGGGGCTTGTTGAACAAGGAGGAGTGGACGGAGGATTATGCGCATTATGCTCGTGTGCTTTTTGAAGCGTTACCTAAAGTCAAGTATTGGATTACGTTCAATGAGCCGTGGTGTAGCTCTATCTTAGGGTATAGCACTGGCTTGTTCGCGCCGGGACACACGAGTGATAGGAGCAAGAGCGAAGTGGGGGATAGCAGCCGTGAGCCTTGGCTCGTGGGGCATAATTTCCTGATTGCACATGGCAAGGCCGTGAAGATTTACAGAGAGGAATTCAAGCCCAAGAATGGAGGACAGATCGGTATCACTTTAAACGGTACGTCCTCCTTCCCTCCTCTATTCCCAAATTCCCCTACTACTAACACGCTGTCCATCCAGGCGACGGCGTCTACCCCTGGGACCCCTCCGACCCCCTCGACGTCGAAGCCGCGGAGCGCAAACTCGAATTCAGCATCTCCTGGTTCGCAGACCCCATCTACCACGGCCACTACCCCGCATCTATGATCGCGCAACTCGGCGACCGCCTCCCCGCCTTCACGCCCGCAGAGCTCGCCCTCGTGCACGGCTCCAACGATTTCTACGGCATGAACCACTACACCGCAAACTACATCAAGCACAAGACGACACCAGCTGACCCCGCCGATTTCCTCGGCAACCTCGAAACGCTCTTCGAGAGCAAAAATGGCGAACTCATCGGGCCCGAGACCCAATCCTTTTGGCTGCGTCCCAACCCCCGCGGCTTCCATGACTTAATCCTCTGGATCTCGCACCGCTACAACAACCCGCCTATCTACGTCACGGAATCCGGCACATCTCTAAAAGGCGAGAATGATCTTCCCCTAGAAAAAAATCTTGGAGGATGATTTCCGCGTCGAGTATTTCGATGGCTATGTCAGGGCGCTGGCGGATGCTGTGAGCGAAGGTGCGGATGTGAGGGGCTATATGGCGTGGAGTCTGATGGACAATTTCGAGTGGGCCGAGGGGTATGAGACGAGGTTGGGTTACGTTTGTTGATTATGAGGGGGGGCAGAAGAGGTACCCGAAGAAGAGCGCGAAGGCTATTGGGCCGCTTTTTGAAAGTTTGATTAAGAAGGAATGAGGCTATGAAGGAGTGAGTGTGTGAAATGATATGGGATGGACTCTAAGCGTAGCTCTGAACGTTGATAGGGAGGTTTTGATATGGGGCGATAAACAGATTGGGAATATTTTCATAACCAAAAGAGTTTGTTCTGAAGACATTTTATTGGGTATCGTGTGCTTTCCAGCATATATCTAGTCTTTACAGAGTGACAATTGACTCCCGTCATGTACCTGAAGCTCTTGGAAACGCCAGAAGCATCACATGGTATCGACGAGTAACTCCTGTAAATACCACCCAGTACTCCCGCTCAACCATTGTAATCCAAAACATATTGCCTTGCGGGCGCCGCCGTGACTTGTTCAAACACCTCAAATTCTTCCCCGCCACCATTGGCACTGTTGATATTCTTCTTTCCCTTGTCCTTCCCTGTCCGCCTCCGAATTTTGGGTGCTGCACTAGCCTCCCTACTCTTCGAACGGGCAGGCTCATTCTCCTTATCTGCACCAACAGCTAGCGCTCCTCTCGAACCAGAAGGCTCATCACCGTCGCTCTCGCCACCAGAAGCCAGAACTCTGCGCGCAGCTGTTGATCTGTTGGCTGCAGTGTCGGCTTTCTGCTTTTCTCGTTCTCGGTCTGTCATGGGACGTGAAGGACCAGCACTGTTAGCTGCGATCGTTGCTTTCTTCTGTTTTTGAATGCCCGTTTGTTCAGCTTCATATGCTGCATCCTCTGCGGCGTGCTCCGCATCGATCTTTGCGCCCTCTGCTTTGATAGCCTCCACATCCTCAAGCTTCCTACCGGCGTATCTCTCCCAATCTTCAAGATTGATAGGGGTCTTCTCTCCTGTCAAGGCTTTGTTGATCCTATCTGCATTATTCCGCTCCTCCTTGTTGAATTTCAACTTTATCATCCGTCTGGTCCGGGGCTTTAGCATGTTTGCAATCATCCTGAAGTCCGTGCCAAATTGTCGAAGACCGTCGTAAAACAACTCTGTTGCCGCGTAATCCCACGATATAGCTTTGGCTCGTTTCATGTAAGTTCCAGAGGTCGTTAATTTCGAAAATTCATCTTCGTCAATTTCCTGGACATCTCCTGTAGCGACCCTTCCATTCTCATGCCGATCAACCATGGCCGTTCTGTCATCCACTACTAACTGACCATCCACGACACGCATCTGAATACCAGCGGAACTGGCAACAGGCTCTACTTCCTGTCTGGCTGTGCGTGACGAGCCGAACACGGGTCCATCATCATCTGCGCATTGTGGGACTTCGCCGTTCAAAATAGCTGTCATTTCCTTGATCTTCTCCTCCTTATCCTTGATTTTCTTGTCGACAATCCTTTGCTTGATCTGGTCATGCCTACTGAACTTCTTTCCAGTCTTTACATCCTTGCAGAGATCTCCCATGGTCATTAGTCCCTGATCAATAATCTCATCCTCAGCACCTTCAGGTGTCACGGCACGCTGTCTTCTCTTCTTCTCTCCATCCTTCTTCTTCCGAGCTCTCTTAGCACCGGCAGTTCGTCTTGGTCGGTTTATTTGCATGTCGACAGTAGCTCTGGCATCATCGCCTGCCTCTGCTGCCTGCACTTTCTTGCGCCTGATGATTGTCGTCTTCTTGCCCTTCTCGGTTCCAGAGGCAGGCTCTTCTACTGCTGCAGCTGCAGATCCATCAGGATTTAAACCTGCCATAGGCACAATCTGCGACACCTGGGCGGCTTGTCCAGTTTTAGCTCCAGAGTCTGTATCTCCTGCTGCCCCAAGACCAGGAAGCTCTCCACCAGCAGCACCCATGCCTGGGCCGGCCCTGGACATGGCTTGCGCGCCATCAGGGCTTGGGTATCTAAATTGAGGCGGTTCAGGGTCGTTCTCGGGGGAGGTGGAACGCGATGGTATTGTATTTGAGATATCGGGTTGTAGGTCATTCTCAACAGCTTCAACCTGGGAGGAAGGCGCTGAAATGGTAGGCGCTGGTGTGGGAAGTTGTAGGCCATTCTTGACAGCTTCAACCTGGGAGGAAGGCGCTGAGATGATAGGCGCTGGTAAGGGAGATTGTGGTCGCGAGGCAGCATAAGCATTTGGATCGTCTTGATTGGTGAGTTGGGGATCGATTAGGGCATCTGGAGTTGCGCGGATGGTCTGAGACTGCGGATTATTGTAGCTCGTAGAGGCAGATGTGGTTGTTTCGACTGCAGGTGGAGGAGTAGGTCTTCTCTTGGAAGCTGGCTCGGGGACCTCTTCGTCTCTCGTCTTTCGCTTCAAATTTGACTTGCTTGATTCGGGGCTCAGGTCTTGTGGAGTCGTATCATCAATTTGGCGGGGTAGATGACTCGATTCTGTTTGTGGAGGGGGTTCAACGCTGGGAACAGCATCTTGCTCGGTATTTGGTACCGAAAATTCTTCCTCGATAATTAATGGTGTGGCTTCTTCCGCTGGTTCTTCTAGAGCTGGAGTTTTCGATTGCGGTTCGACGCTGGGCCGGGCAGATGAGGGGTTTTGAGGCGGGAGTTGGTCTGCGACCCTTGAATTTCGGCGCAAACGCCTTGCTTCTATTCTTCAACATGATGAGATTGTGTGCAAATTCTTTATGTATCTATCGTATTGCATGTCGCGAACGTCGGGTTGTGCGTGGCGGAAGTAAATGTGGTTGGAAGAGAAGAAAGAACTGATTCAAAAAAAGATGGAGGCTCAAGAGTAAAACAGTAGCAAGGAGGGGGACTACATGACATGTACCCCTGTCTTATCGCGACTATTCCTTTTATAGCCTAATGCTTTGTAGCACGTGCCTACGCTAACGACCACCCAAAAATCTTACAACATCCTCCTTGAATTACAAGAGGATCTCCTCGCAAGAACAACCTCGCCACCATTCCACCACAACCAGTAACCAGCGCGTCTTCACCTCTCCAAGACTCGCTCATGTGTTAAAGCATCTCCTCAACCTGATGCCCTCTCCAGTCACTGTCTACTCCTCTCAACCTTCCTTCAATGTCAAGATGGAGGATAGGAAGAGAGCAGCCGGCGATGATCTTGCGCCGCCTACCAAGAGGCAGGCCGTAAATGGCAGCAAAGCCTCCGCAGATGCTGATATGCCATGGGCAAGCGATCTTGAGGTATGTACAACTTTTCGATCTAGATATCAAGCGCGATGTGTCAACACGAGGCCACCCCTTTCCATCGTCAAAACTTCATGTATCTACGAGATCTCATGGGTCTCTCCCCAATTCATGTACTACTGGTACGATCTATCGGCCTACTGCTAATGCGCAGCTCGCTGTCATCAGCTTGCTCACCGCAGACCATATCACCAGTATCGTACAAGATCTCGTACACATACCCCCTCATCCATTTTTCATAATCGCGATGGTCACCTTGGGAGCACAATGCTGACACATGTCACGTTCTAGAAATACCAGAAAGATGCTATCTATCGTCAGATGCTTGAGTATAAACGAGAGAAGGCTACGCTCGAATCACAATTGCGGGATATCCAGAAAAGATCACTAGACCATGACGATCACTTGAGGGTAATCGATGCATGGTGGACGCAGGTAATTTATTGCCTCATGATGAGCTTTTGACGTTGTCTGACAAACTACCAGTTGCTCGACGAAGTGAAACTCCTGGTTGAGGATCAGATACCTTCCGCCGACGATATTGAGGGTTAGTTCAGATATCCGACTCCAACACACATCGCTGACCATGTCTAGGATCCTTCCCCACTCAGTTACAATTCAAAGGCAGCGAAGACTTCTCAAATCACCTAGCGTCCAAAGCAAAAGATATCAAGTCAAAAATCCAGGCCATCTTCACCAACCTCACCTCCGCCCGTGGAAAACCAGCGTCTGACATAAAGGAATTTCAATCAAAGCTCAACAAGCTCCTAGCTGCCCAAAAAGAATATGTGGTCAAAGTTGACCGATTACGTACGGAGAAAGCAGAATTGGGCGAGCGATTAGAAACAGCTTCTTTACGATATATTAAGGCCGAAAAGAAATTGGATCGAGCCAAGAGTACTGCGGTTGCTAAATTGGAACAACAAGCCATTGCTGGGACAGGAAATTCTGCGGGCAGCGGCATTGGAGGCGTTGATAGTAACGCTGACACTGAAATGACCAATGGTGTGTCGGAGGACAGCAAAGCATCGCAAACTGCTTATGAGGAGGCTTCCGCCGTTGTTGCCAAGCAGAAGCAACAGTTGGAAAATATCGCTGCCGAAAATAAGTTGTTGACAGAGCAGCTGACCGCGGCGACCACCCGTTTTTCCAATCTCAACGAGGATGATTATGCACGAACTGAACTGTTCAAGCAGTTCAGAGTTCAGCATGAAGATGTCATCCGACGTATCAACCACCTGGAGGCGACGAATATACAACTGCGGGAGGAAGCGGAAAGATTTCAGGCGGAGCGTACGGCCTATCGTGTGGAAGTTGAGAATGAGCAGGAAGTTATTACCAGCGAACTGGAGAGCCAGATACAAAGAGTGGAAGCGGACTTGACTCGAATCCGGTCTGCGAGAGACGAATTACTTGCCGACTTGAGCATGCGGAAGGCGAGCCAAGACCACGATCTTACCTCAAGCAACCACTTGAGGGAGCTTATCACCGGAAAGGATGACCGTATAGCATCATTGGAACTAGAAGTCGAACGTTTGCGAGCTAGAACTGATGAAGGTGCATCTACCCCAAGGCCGGAAATCGATTCCTTGAATTTGGAGCAACTGCGACTAAAGTATGAGGCTCTTGCGAGGGAGTTCGACTCAGTCAACAAGGAACTGCCAATTCTTCAATCTGCATACAAGCGTGTACAGGCACTTTCTACCAAGAAGGTCATGGACTTTACTTCATTGGAGGAGCGAGTTCAAATACTTCAGGCTGAGAAGTCAAAGGCAGACCAGAAGTATTTTGCCGCCAGAAAGGATATGGACACTCGAATTCTTGAGGTTAGATCACTGCGAAGTCAAAATGCGAAGAGTTCCGATATCATCGCACAATTGAAGGATGTTGAGACCTCGAACCGCACCCTACTCAGCAATATCGAAAAGCAATTAAGCGACACGAGACAGTCGAATACCACAATTGCAACGGAGAACAAGAAAATGGAAGCAACTAGCCGGGAAGCTACGAGCAAAGTTGAGTCTTTGAAGAACCAGGTTACGGAACTTACGACTTTGTTGAAAACGAAAGACTCCAACAACTCGGCCACGAAGCAACGAATTCATGCCATCGAGACTGAGTTGGAACAACTCAGGGTCAAGTACGAACATGCGCAGAGGGATAGAGATTCTTGGAAGACCAAAAGTTTAAGCAACCAATCGGGGGAAGAGGAGATGCTCAGGGTATGTTATCCGTTGTTGTTCGTGACCTCGCTAAACCTTTATAGACTCTTGCTCTATGCACCATCTGCCGAAAGGACTTCAAGAACACTGCTCTGAAGACCTGCGGGCACGTGTTCTGCAATAATTGCGTCGATGACCGTATCTCAAATCGCATGCGGAAGTGCCCTAACTGTGCAAAGGCGTTTGATAAAATGGATGTCATGACGGTGCACATGTGATTTTTGCAGCGCAGCGTTACAACTCGAATACTTGGTTCATTTATCAACTTCTTCAGGGCGTTCAGCGAGACCTTTTATTGATGGTCGTGTAGGATTGCATAAGAATGGGTAGGGTTGGCTTTTCTGCATAATTCAGGCTCAAGGATGAGATTATTTCCTCTTTGTACATCAAGATTTCATTTTTACGTCACAGCAGGCACGACGACGTATATTACACTCTCCTTCCATTTGGGATGCCCAATATGTTGGGTAGAGCAGTATTTGTAGAGCTAAGATATACCACCACCAGCACAATCTTTCATGCTCCGAGTTTTTATTATCTGCGTGATGTTGATCCAAACCCTGTACTTTCATGCCTAGCAGATGAGCTGGAGCTCGATCCGCTCCGTGAAGGACCAGCACCTCCCCAACCACTTCCTCCGCCGCTATTCCTCCCACCTCCACCCCCAAACCATCCACCTCCTCCCTGCTGCACATCCGGTTGTCTCTGATTCCCCGCTCTACCAGCCATATACCCAGCCGCGGCCCCAGCTGCGGATCCGCTCCAAAACCCAGGCCTCCAGCCCTGCTGCTGTTCCGTAGCCCCATACCGCTTCCCCGGATATGGGGGAGGGGGATCATACGGATCATCTCCCCCACCACCTCCCCATCCTCCACCTCCACCCCTTCTCGGCGCCCTCCCCGCCCCGGGCGCAGGCGCATCTCTAACCCCCGCATAAAGAGCCCAGCAAATCCACACCAACACGGCAACAAACAGCACCGTGAAAATAATCCCATCAATCGTCCAACCCTCCCCTTCCCCTCCCTTCCCTTTCCCCTGCCCACCGCCAAACCACCCACTACCACCGTACTTCTCCTCCCCAGCCTCCGTATACAGGAGTCGGTACTCGACGCCGCATGATCCTTTTAAGACGTAATCGTCGTCAGGCGAGGAATAGCCCTCGCAGATTACGTCTGTCGAGCCGAGTTTGAAGTCTGCGGGCAGAGAGGCGCTACAGGACCATTGGATGTCTTCGGTGTTGTAATCTGCGCCAGCGTTTGTGCAGCGCATTATGTCTATATGGTGGTGTGCGCAGGCTGGGCCTTTGCAGGTGAGTCTTTTGTTTACAATTTCCGTTAGTATTATTTTGGAGATGGTGGTTTTGGAGCTGGGGAATTTGGGAGTTT
>QGMJ01000363.1:0-32025 GCA_007821545.1 Lachnellula subtilissima
ACCAAAAACATTCCACTATCATCAAATAACTAAACTTAACTCCGAACACCTACCCTACATAGATTCCGCACAGACAAAAAGCATACTGCTGACACCTGCAGTAGCTCCGCCAGTTTGATCAAAATCACCCGCTAGGTAAAGGAGCCGCTTACCCCGTAATCAGTAAGCCGTAGAGATATCTCCACGTTATCTCCGTCCGCCTTGAAACTCATGCGCGTTGCTTACACCTGCATTTCAACCGGTGGCTTGCATCAGGTGCCAAATCGCGAGTACAGTAGGTATCACTGGTTGGCATAAAGGTACTATACCATTGCAGCACGGCGTCGGCATGCGGCACTAGGCTAATTACTTGTTCCCTGCGCTCTTTATCACAGTGAACTGGAAAATGCTTGCGAGTGTCTTGGGAGGTCTGGTGGAATTGATCGATTGATGCTATAAATAAGATATCCGTACAATAATCGTATCAAGCAGACTAAGCAAATTGTGCCGACCTCATGTGATGTTGTCTCATGATCAGACTCTAAGCTTCAACTGATGACCTTACCACTACTTATTATAAGACTAAAGTCCACACTTTCTAGGATAGGGGTCCACATGTTCCGGGTATTGGATGCATCGAAATCCCTGAAATAACTCAAAGGCTCGTTGGAACTTTCAGATATTAAGCTTTAAATTATGACTTATACTAGCGATTCTGTTTCTCAAACCAGTTTCATTCATAACTTGTCTAGTTCAAACTTCAACCCGACCCATTTGCCACTCGCTTTTCACTAGGATTTCCATTCCTGCTCCTGGCAAGATACTAGACTCACTTCCGTCGTCAAAAAAGGTGGTGCTTCTTTTTGGTACAGGCGGCGGCTTTTTGCCTTCGGTTGTGATCGTCGTTGTCACTTGCGGCCGGAAGTCGTTTAATTCATAATCATGTTCCGTCATCCTCTCGAAATTTGAGGACATGTTGTACTCGTGAGTCTTCCCGCTCTGAGAGAAGAACTTTCCAAATCTACTGATTTTGATCAATGGTCCGAAGAGTGGCGCACAGGCAACTGTGATTCCAATTGCTGGTTCCAGGAAAGCATAGAGTAGTGGAAAGGTTGCTGTATACGTGACGTCGCTTAGATCTAGTGTAACCAGAGCTTGAATACGGAGGATACTTAAGATCATAGTGCTGAGAGATCGAATTAGTTTTGGATCTTTTCCGCAGGGAGGATAATCACCTGATTCCAAGTCCAAAAATTGAAAAGAGCGCTGCTTTCTTTCCTGTGGAGACTTGCAAATTCCAGATCATTTGTAAAGGTAGCGCGAAAACGGCAATATCAATGAGCAGGTCGAAAACACCGATAGTAACGAATGATGCCGTCTGGTTGCTGCATTTCCCATCTTTGATTTTACGGTCCCAGTTGTATGCAATTGGACGGCATATTAACATTGGAGCTAAGACAGATCCTACAGTCCAGGCGCCAATGAAACTAATAACTGTCCAAGAAGCAACCCGAAATCTCTTGGTAAAGAATATGCGGCTGTAGAACAGACAGATTGAAAGTTTGATCAACCCCAAGATCAAGCCGTAGATAATTTGTAAAGGTAGTAGAAGCTATCAAGAGTTAACACTTATACGTCTAAGGTCTTATCATATGATACGAACCTTGAAAAAGGTTGGGGGGCCAGAGGATGGAATAGTATCAGCGTGATGTCCAATATTGGCGCTGAATAATGCTTCTTGAGTGTAAGCTTGTGCTGTATGAAAAGTCCACTCAGGATTTACCTAGCATTACCAACGCTGAATGCCCATAGTTTACAACCTTTAGAAGATTAGCTGACTTATGTTCCGAGTGGAGGATAGGCATAGGCGAGTACCTGAGCAACTAATATTGCATAATCATCCGCTGTCAAGTTTGCTTTATTAACTCTCTTCGCCATCAAGCGAAGAATGATGGAAGCAGTAGAGGTAACCAGAAATATAATAGTAACGACGAATACTACTCGAGCGCGATAGGAGCTCAACTCAGCAACATGAAAATCGTCCTCCATAATACGAAGGAAGCCCTCGCAAAAGCTGTTAAGATTTGGAATAGGCCTGTGTAATCAAGATATACCTGAAGGCATCCATTGGGAGATAGAAGGCTCTGATAAAGAGATAAGTGATTTCTGTGAAACAAATCTGGCGGGTTTTGACGTTACTGAGTTTGTTTTGAAAGTTTCAGAGATGGAAGAGGTTGTGGTTACATCAAATGCATGCAGGCTACTCGTATTGGTGTGCCTCGACCATGCACGTGTAAGCATTGCTAAAAAAAATGAATGGTTATTTATGAACAGCCCTCGCGGGATAATTCCCGATTAGGGCCGTGCCTGAGTAGCAATATAACTCTAAATCCTACCCTATTACTGCGCATCATACTTAAGTACCGCCACTCCGGCTCCACGAGTGGTACTGTGGCATCCATCTTAGATATGATACCACGCGCTACTACTATAAGCGCGGTGGCGGCAACTTTGCCCAATGTGCAATAATTATCCCCATAATTCTGCTTCTACTAAATAAAAATTATGATAATGTATCTGTTCTAAGCAGTTGGGGGCAATAAATTTGCCCCTCACTTACCCCTCCACCCGTCCACCCCCTGAGCCCCTGTTCAGGATTCAGGGTTACCGAGTAGGATTTTACGACTCAGCATGTCTAATTGATCATCTCATTTCAGGATTTTAGAAGGAGTCAGCCACACGCCCTGGATGCTAGATACCTGCTTTACATGTAATGCAGAATTTATTCTAGTAAACACAATCACAATAAGGCCAATAATTATAAAGTGAAGTAGAAGCAATTATATACTCTGCCCTATATGGCAGCTACTAAGCCTAGAGCCGATCTAATGTGGGGGAAGGATTCCTAATCCATGCCAAAGTCTAAAAATTACCGCTTTCCCACTTTATCTACACCATATCCGTACGGTGCTGCCTCCGTACAAATAAGAGTACCGTATTTGTATAAATTGCTTGTATATCTATCCACTTTGACCTTTACACAAGAAAGCCCCTTCTTATACATAATATTATAGCCATTGTAGTAACGGTATACATTGTTTCCAGCGAACGCTTATAAATTCGCGTTCGGTCTCGGTATCGGCTCGGTCCACTAGGTCCATCGACTATGCGGGGGGCGATTTCCAACCTGCCCCGCATCAAATTCGATAGGCGAGACGACCGAGGTTTAGTGGGAGTAGGAAGATTACCCACCGAGGCAGGGACATGCCAATGGTTGCCAATTGTTTCATCATTCCACACTTTGATAAAAGCACTGGGACCACTCGTGTTGGCTATTTCTGCCTGGAGAATGTGGAGATTATGTCTGAATGCATGACCTCTGCAATAGGGCCGAGTGTGAGTCGTCCAACTACAGTTAGCCAGTTACTGTTTTAGGCAACTTCTCACTGAGGTACTCTTGGGAGTCATGGAGACGCCACTCCTTGACGTCGTGAAGGCGGTTTCTTGAGTCGATGACTTTTATTGGAAGAGTTTTCAATGGATTTGTGATTTATTCTACTGTTTTTCCCTTTCTAAAAATATTTCAGTCTTAAACATGTAATGGCACCGTGGACTTACACTTGATGATTTCCTTGCGTAAGTCTTGTTGGCCTTCACCATGTATAAGAAATTGACGCTGATGATTAGGGGAGCGGAGACCATTCAGGTTCATTATTAAGTCATCAGTTATTATGGGGGGAACAACACAACTGCGAGCTATAGGCTAAGATATGATTAAGTAATCATCATATTAAAATCATATTTAAACCATGATGTATTCAAATGAGTGTGATACTTTATACAAGCCTCTAGATAGGGTACTAGAGCGTTGGAGTCCTAGCACTTTAGCCTACTTTATACTTAGATTTTTCTATCTAAGGTGACCCCGAACAAGTAACGAATAGAGCATTTCCATACATCGCAATCTCATATGCCTGGGCAGTCTGACAATCAACAGTTAGATATCGTTAGCAGAATACGAGTTTAGTATTAAAAGTAACATTTTAATGTTCTCCGTAGCATTCGAAGTAAATCTAGAGCTTTTTTCCTCTGGATCGATGCTATACGTATGTCATGGTATTATCTGAGCCTCAATGTGGCCGGTTGGGGTTAGGTTGCACGTGTTCCACAAACTGTAAATAAGTAACTGTCCCCCCAGAACTTCTTCTCTCTTTGCGTTTGTGCTATTTGTTGAAAAACAAGGCATTGATCGGTACTCTTTCTTTAACAATGTATCAATCAATATTGGATCAAGGAGTGCAATGCTCAGGTATAAGATATGGTAAAAATATATCGGAATGCAATCGAGTTGATTGGCTGGCCAGGGAACAAGACTTCAAAATTTGATGTTAGGCTCCGTCTTCTAGAACCCTTGAATGCAGAGAGTTCATATTTGTACTTATTAAACAAAACTTATGAGACATTAAGCTGTTAGACAAACTATATTAGGCAATGAGAAAAATGAGTTGAGTAGAATAGAATATACTATTCTACTCTACTTTATATTATCGAAGGCGTTTTGAGTGATTACTAACACGATCGGCGATGCAGATGCGGAGCCATTATAAAAATAAAGGCATCGCAAGCCACCGTAGCAGCAAGCCTCGTCTTGAACCTGGAATATAAGCTGACACCATTCAAATCCCTGTGGATTGCCCGCATGAGAACGATAGGTCTCTGCAGCTCGCCAAAATAGGTAACCCAGCTCTATATGAGCCGGTAGAATCATTTAGCAATTATCTGCAATGCTACACGCCCAACGCCTACATGACTTTGCATGTACTCGGAATATGACATAAAGTGGACAGGCCAGAGAGCCTCAAGCCTCAAGCGTGAGGACCTGAATCCCAGCCTCGCAATATTCCACTGTATTTTATGGGTACGTCAAAAGCATCAAAGGTCATCGCTGATATTGTTACTATGGCTGAGAGCAGTGTGCATCCGCGTTCAATCCCTTCCGAGTTCGGTTCTCAGCCCGAGCAGGCCGGAAGTGCCGCTCACCCTCCAGCTGAGCCTGCTAGCCTTCCCAAGCCATTTATTTTTGATGGGCTTCCTGCATATCCGCAAGCTGATGAGTTCCAAAAGTTCATCTTCGGTGAGTATATTGCGAATATCTTGTGCATAGTATAATGCTAACAACACGGCTGGTAGGTGCGAAAAATAGAGAAAGACCGCCGGGGGATCTGAAAGCTGCTAACCTCATTGCAATCTCAAAAGAAGCAGGTTCATCTGAATCGTATACATCCTATGGAGAAAATGGTACAATGGCAAGTGTTAGTACGGATGGAACCCTGATACAGATCACTAGATTTCTAGGGGTCGGCAGATCTGGTTTCTTTGCATTAGACCAGTGTGGAGGGACAACACAACCGCGGACTCTAGGCTAGGATCTGACTTATAGTTTCATCATTGTATAAATGCATATATTAAAATAATCTGTATAAAAGAGTGTGTTGTAGAATGGATGATGATCCAAGTTCAGTGAAGTGCCCGGTTTTATAAGGTACGATGCCGTACTAGCTGCATACCCCACTTCACGTGATAGCGCGTTTGGTCCCCACCACACCAGAACCTCGTTCCGGAGCCCTGGTTCGTTCAAGAACGCCAAAATGAGAAAACTCTATTGAATTTTCAGTAAAGACACTGCCGCTTAGTCACTGATCATGACCAGCAGTGACACGTCTCAAAAAATATACCTCCACTCCTAATCTTCGTTTAGGTCAGACTTACCTGCATTATGCTTAATAGCATATCGAAGACCGTCATCCATTGCCATAACTGGTGCAGCAGATTCCTGATTTTCTCCCTCACCAGTAGACGTCAGCAATGCAAGCGACACGATTTGCGCAAAGGCATATTGATTCTCCTTATAGCTCAGGTACCATGTGCTATTCGCTTCCATCGCACCCCGCAGACTGAAGTATTTCGAGGTGGCAATGCAAGCAATGACCACGGCGGTGATGGTAAACACTATGCGCGAAATTCAGAAGACCAGGCTCCATACGCCGTAATCGTTTCAGCTCTCCAAATATGAAAAGGAGAAGACGAGAGCGGCGAGGATGGAGATAGCTGCCAGAGGACCGAAGTAATATTCATATTCGAACGATGCACCGCTGTTGGATGAAGCGAGCAAGATATTGGTCGCCTTGTGCGATTTGATGTTGTATTCAGAGGGCTCGTTCTATTAGAAGGTGGCTGGAATAATGGACAAGGATCCTGCTTGTGTGGGAAAGCCATCGATATCTCGGAGTTTGAATACGAGCCAGGTGAAACGAAGGTTAGGAGGCTACCTAGGCAGAGTGCCGTCGCTGTAGCAGGGCCATCTTTCAAGAGGAACTTCGGGATGCTGATGAAGGCGAGGAGATGGGTGACTAGTGACACGAGAAGCATGTAGCAGACGATGTTGTAGTGGTATGCTGATATACTGCAACGTTGATAGAAGGTGACGAAGAGAAGTGTTAGACCAGTTACGAGTTGCATGTCACTGAATCCGTGGAGGTTAGTCTCTCAAACAACAATGAAATTCCCCCCCTTTGGGCACAAAACGCGGACAACTCTTTGTTCATTTATGCATTTCTTCACCCTCAATTGTATACGGTGTAGAGTCAACAAAGTTTCAACATTTTACCAATGCATAGAAGAGTGCCGCCATAGGTAGGTATTGATTTGATCAATGGCGCTAGCTTCGCCGACAGTTGCTATAGACCGCCCCTCTGAACAAAAGTACATGGAGAACTTGTGGGGCAATTGACTTATACTTTCACGCATCATTTATACCGTCAAGAGGAAGAGGTTAAATACCCGATTGTTGAAGCAAGTGAGAGTGCACGGTTACGAAACACAGGGAAACTTTCTTGGTCGATGATGTCATCGCCCTGCTTCCTCAAATTCTCCCTTTTCCTCTTCTCCCGCATTTACATTTCACCCCGAGATATACAATATGCTCCAAATTAGGAGAATATTGGCATACATTGCCTTGGCGCAGTTTTATGAACCTATAATATCTGCACAAACCCCCCTCTTCCCTCATTCCCACACACAAGGCTACAAATTCGACGCTCTGCTTCATCTACCAGGAATCAGTCCTTATTTTGATGCCGTAGGCTCAGGACTCAATCATGGAGCTCCTCAACACTGCGAGGTGACTGCAGCTTCATATCTCATTCGTCATGCCGCAATATACGCAAATGATGGCGACTACGAGGATTATATTGAGCCTTTCATCAAGAAGTTAAACAGCACATTCAGTTTTTTTCTTGGGAATAAAAGACACGGATGGAAGGGCCCTCTTTCTTTTTTCGATACATGGACGAATCCTATAGATGACCCAGATAATCAATTGGAGAAAATTACACCCCAAGGACACAAGGATTCAAAGAAAGTTGGCAAACATTTACTATCTCGATATCCAACCTTGGTTCCTACGACAAAGAGGATCTACGCTGATAAGAAGTCGAGGACACAAGACACAGCTAACTCCTTTGTTGATGTATTTCCTCAAGAAATCGAGGTTGTGGAGTTGCATTCAAACAGGTCGTCATTCCATTCGCAAAATCCTCATAAAGCATGCAGAGCATTTTCAAAGAAACCAGGTACGGACGAGCAAGGTATATTCATTACAAAGTATACGGGCCCAATAATTGCACGGCTGCAACCCTTTTCTCCTGTCAGCTTGGACAAAGCAGACATCATGGGCTTGCAACAGCTTTGCGGTTACGAGTCTGCGATCAATGGCCTGAAAAGTCAGATATGTGATGTCTTCACAGATGCCGAATGGATGGCATACGAGTATGCCTGGGATATGAAGTACTCTTACATGGTTGGACATGGAAATCCTCTCTCTCCATACCTCGGCTTCCCTTGGCTCAACACAACGTCACAGCTCATGTCCAAATTCCATGGTCCAAGACACACTGGTGGTGACATCCCGGACGACGATGGCCAACGGTTCTTCCTCAGCTTCACCCATCGAGAGGTCCCGCCATTTATTGCCACAGCTCTTGGTCTCTTCAATTCGTCCAACGCACACGCGGAAGAGTTTCCCACAGATCGTATCAATTGGGCCAGATCGTGGAAGATGGCTGAGCTGATTCCTTTCCTTGGTCATGTGGGAATCGAGAAACTCACGTGTAATTCTGTTTCTCTTAATCCGGAGGATGATGAAGAATACATTAGAATCATTGCGAATAGTGCCCCGAGGCCGATTCCGAGATGTCAGGATGGACCAGGCGCGAGTTGTGCTTTTCATGATTTCACAGATCTGGTGAAAAAAGGGATGGAAAGTTATGGCGATTTTGATGGTATCTGCCAAAATAATGATGACAACGACAAAAAAGAAGATCTTTAGATGGCATTTCTTTGACCAAAAGTATCTGTATATTATGTTTTTATTACGGGTTGGGTAACATGTAGTTGCCAAGTTTAGAATCTAAAAGTGCAAAGGCAGGCACTCCGAAACGCCAGCTACTCCAGAATATAAATTTAATCGTACGCTGGGAACCTCTGCATCTCCTTTTCCGCCTGTAAACTCCTAGCTGCAAGGACTTCTTTATGGTTCTCACTTCTAATCCGAATCAAGCATTTGAATGGTTGCGGGCGACTATTAAAACCGTCCGTATAATCCAAAGTATCGTATGTCCGAGTCGGAAGGATGTCGAATGCCCAAATGAGTTTCGAAAGAGCGATGAACAGAGAATTAGCTGCAAGGTCAGCACCAGGACATATCCTTCGGCCCCATCCAAAGGACGAGTGACCGGCTTTCGCAGGATGTGTTTTCTTTCCCTTGAGTTCAGGGAGATATCGGGGATCTTTTTTCATCGAGGAAGCGGGCGGGGTTGAAGAGCTGAGGATTGGGGTAATATTCTTCATTCAAGTTGATGGCCCAGGTGTTTCCCAAAATGGTTGCTCCAGTTGGAATATACCGTCCTTGGTACACATCATCTTCTGATGAAGCATGCGGAGTCCCTCCAAGTACAGCGACTGGTCTCCATCTCAAGACCTCCTTTACAAGCGCACGGATATACGGAAGTTTCTCCTCGTCTTCAAAGCTCGGCATCCGATCACTACCTACAACAAAATCCAACTCATCCTGCGCAGCTTCAAGCGCAGCCTGATGGGTCACCAAAGCCAGGACTGCAGAACACATTGAAGAAGCCGTGGTATCAGACCCAGCACCGAATAAACTCGCAGGCACATAAGAGAAATCCTTGTCGCTCAGCGGAATACCCTCTTCGTCCCTTACAGCCAACATATTCTTCGTCATTGACGGCGCAACTTCATCACCTTTCTCTTTCGCTGTCCTTATATCTTCCCTCACGCCGTCTACCAACGCCATATTAGCAACGGATTCCATCTCTGAATGCTCTCGTATCGTCCGCTTCCACGGCGCCAACCACTCTGGTATATATTTCAGCACTGGGAATGACTCCGCTTTATACGCCCCAGGTACGTTCAACGAGGCCATGAAATGCGCGTACTGCAACCTCTGTCTAACGACCGGGGAGTCGAGGGAATCAATGCGATGGCCGTACGCAATAGAAAAAACCACGCTCGCCGTAAAACGGTCGAAAGCTCTCTCCCAATTCTCCGGATCACGCAAAAGCCCGAACGCGAGTCGAGTAGCTTCTGCATCTTGTCGAGCTTTATACGTCTTCAGAACCCCAGGTGTCAAAGCACGGTGTAGAAGCTTTCTTTTGATAGACCAATCTTTCCCGTAAGGTTGTACGAGAATTGCTTTCGTGTTATATATCTCGCCCATAACGACAAACCGGGGACGGGAAGAATATTTGTTACTTCTCTTCTCCATTAACTCGACTGCTACTTCTGGGTCGGAGATGATGAGCGTGGGGCGTCTTCCGACCCATATTGTGTAGATGGGACCGTAGGTTTTGGCCCATTGTTGGAACTGGATCCAAGGTTTTGAAGTGGGAAGTTTGGTGCCGATGAAGGGGAGAGAGGGAGGGCCGGGTGGCATGCGATGTTTTTTGATTGTATCCGTGATGAGGACGAGGATGGGGAGTAGAAGTATTCCTATGAGGCTGTACCAGGAGAGAAGGTTTGATAGAAGGGACATGGTGAAGTATCTGCAGTGACTTCCCGAATGAAAATAAGTAAAATGCTAGATTTTCTCCATCACCTCCAGGAAGGAATTATCTGGTCCAAGGAGACTGTGAAGGAGAGTCTGGACTAAATCCGCGATCCTTCGGGTTTGAAAATGCGGAGAGTGGTGGTCGATCAACGTGGGGTGGGATTGTCACTGCGGGGTAGTTTGCAGGGGATCCTCCTAATTAGAGTCCTCAGTTTACATTTTCTTCCCCGAATTCCGCAGTATGCGATGATAAATAGCACTGTAGATTAACCTATTTATTTTGCGTAAAAATACGGCTATTGATAACGCAGAGGAAGCATGTTTAGAATCCTTCGGAGTAACCCATCTGCGTTTCCACATTCCGTTTTTCAATAGTACTAATACATTTTGTTACTAGGCAGGGGTTTTTAGGTAGATATTGATTCAGCTTACTCGCTCCTAGCCAATATAAGCTGAAAGTTCTCCTCACATGTAAGCACCTAATTCCCTGCGCTTGCAGCATTTATGGAACATTGGCATTCCCGTACAGGTGACGCTGGTTCGAGTAGTATCTCCGGTGCTTATTTGTGGTCAAATTTAATAAGATGATACACCCATGTCACGACTTGGTAGATCATTAATATAAGGGTTTTATTGACCAAGGAAATTGCGAAGGGAAAAGCTAGAATTACAGAGGTAGGAAGTTGGGGATAACCTCAAGAGCACGGCCCATGCCCGTAAGCGAGCTGATCCCTAACTTGACACCCCTCTCCAGATGTCGGATGTTATTTTGTGACTATAGGTAGGTATAGGGAGCAGTTTAACAAGATCTCAAATAAAAGGTAACTGGAGTGAAGTGGAAGCATTATAACCCCTATATTTAGCGAGGGTAGCCTAAAAATACGGCATACAAATTACTGTAGCTTACACTCGCTTAGGTGAGGGGTAGATTGATAGGGGAGGGGTTTTCCCGAAGCACTTTAGGTTGGCATACACAAACTTGCGGTTCTTATTACTTGAAGCTCAAGTATTACTATATCTATAATTCATAGCTTACGCTATCGTCTTCCAGCTGTTTCGGACTAAATCTAATATGTTACCTCTCTAAAGAGCCCTTTAGGTCGGAACCTCATTTTCATTAGCGATACACGACATAGATAGTCTCGGACGTACGTACGTAGATATCAAGGATCTTTGTGTTCACAAATGTGATGGCTTCTAACAGTCTATTCTACTTCGCTATAAACTAAGCGGTTGTCGGTCCGCAGCGCAACGCTACAATACTCCGGAGTCGTACCATCCCATCATAGTCCAGCCAGTCAACTTGACAGGCGCAACACTCACAGAAAGCATATCTTAAGAGATGGGAGCATCCAGAACTTCAGTCCGAAATCTTGGAAACGATCCGTGAAAGGAAATAAAGAAGAAACTTTGATGAGATCGCGATGCGATCGAAAATCATGCACATGAGCCACATTAGACAGGGATCTACGTCATTTCGCAAGCATCCAGTTTCGACTGAATAACCAATTGCAACACTTTCACATCCCTGAAGCATGAATAATAGATCAGGATTTCGGGATGATAAACAGGTTTCCAACCTTTTTGTAGAATCTGTAAGGCTATATAGAACCCCCTACTTCAATGTAACCTCGATATTTAAAGCAGTATTCTTCTTGAACAAACCTCAAACTAAAGTTTAACAAGTAACAAAAGCGCATATCCCACCAACTCCAAAAATCACTCTACATACAAAATGGCAGGACTTCTAGGAGGAGGCGGTAACAACAGCAATGATAAAGCTAGCAATGGTGGACTTCTAGGAGGGTAAACTATCTCTCCTTTCTCTATGCCTAGCTTCAACTAACCTTTGCAGTCTCTTGAACACAGTGGATGATACCACCAAAGGCCTCCCCATCGTGGGCGGTGTAACTTCGCCACTTCTGAAGACAGTTGGAGGAGTGACTGATGGTCTGCCAATCGTAAGTTTCCACCGGATCTTCTTTCAATAAACTCGTATTGACTTTTGACTCGCAGGTCGGATCCAATGGACAACAAGCGCAGGCACAACCGAAAACACAAAAGCCTCGAAAGGTATTGACGGAAGCAGAGCAGAAGGAAAAGAAGAAGAGGGCACTTGCTCTGAAGAAAAAGCAATTGGAGCTTGAGGCTGCCGAGCTTGAGATGTCGGATTGAAGAGAAACATTCATGATGTACCATATTACGAACATAGGGTTTCTGCTCAACGCAGCGGGTAGCGTGTATGATAAATGAGATAATGGATGAATGACTTCAATCACCGGTTAAAACCAAGGTACTTTCTATCACTAATTTGATATCTTCTTGATCTGCAACCCTAGAGTTTATCTGTTCTTTTTTCTGCTAGGTCTTCAATAAGCTTTACCCTCTCCCTAAATTTAACTATAGGACTCCTTCCTCCTTATCACAACCTCCAGTACTTAGTGCCTATAAGAGCCAGTTACTAACCTTATTGTACCCCTGCATACGCTCAGGTGGGCATGAATAGACTTGTACCAATCGGTTCGCTGTCTTTAGTTCCTTAAAACTTTTCATCGCGAAACAGATTAACATACAAGACAATACAAGACAAGTGTCTTGATTTTACTAGTTACTAGTTGAAACAGACTACATCCTCCACTCAAATACCAAAGACTCTTCTGACGTAGATAGGTGGTTAGTCGTACAATGTTCAGCCCTTTTTGTCTCTAACTAGCAGGCACACGGACGTCGAAAAACCTCTGAACCGCAGATAAGCCAAACTAAACCTAGATTCCTCTCACTCCTCTATCCCACTCTTGAAAGCCTTCCTGTTACAATACAGTACCAGGATAACAGAGGGTGTATCCCAAAGACGGCCCACCCGCAATAGAAAGAAGAAACAAGTACAAGGGAAGAACCCCGAAGATGCAACTGAGCCCCACCTCGACCCAGCTGACACTTGTAAATTCCGTAGTACAGCGAGTCAAACAGTTGCCGAAAAACGACGCTTAGTGATAGGACATTGTACATACAGTACAGGGCAGCACTTCGCTAGCTGCGGCAAGGATAGTGCGGGGTACGTGGATTGCGGAGGTGGAGGTGGAGGGGTCAAGTGGACAAAATAGGCTAAGCAGTAAAGGGATTCCTGCAAACGAGTAAGTAGATCCCATCATTTTCTTTACCGCGGGGCTAGGGCTAGGTATGTATGTATGTATATTGGGTGGTACGGAGTAAGCAATACCTCTCTTAATATTTACCAGGAGTGGTGGTTCACTGCACCTACCTCATTGCAACAACTGTGAAGACTGTAACTCTGAGACTTTTGAAAGGGTTAATAAATGATGGCTGAGAAGAAAAAAGAGATGATGGCAACAGATACAGGGACAGCAATTGAGCTATCGAAAGAGGATGACGGAATCGAGGTTACGCCCATTGAAAACGTGACTGTGGGACCGGTCGTCACATTCGATTCTTTCAGAGATGATAGACATATCAATTTAACGTGGAGGTCTTGGACGGTTGTCTTGTGAGTTTGAAACTAGAAAATAGCGAGGATATCAAGCTAACTTCAAGAACAGTGTAACGTGTTTTGCGTAAGTGTTCACTTTGGCATTGTGTAGGCTGGACTGATGAATTGAACAGCATTATGGCTCAAGTATACGTTACCGTTGCTTCTGGGTCTGTAATAGGGTTTATTATAAGAGATCTCGGCGATGCAGAGATTTCAGGCTGGATCATCCAGGTATTTTCATCTTCTCCTATCCCATTTGTGTTGTATTAATGGCATGCAAGGGGCCCCTCTTGATGCAAAGCGTCCTATCACCCATCGTCGGCCGTCTCTCAGACGTTGTTGACAGGAAATATCTAGCTATCATTCCTACCGTCATCTCATTCGTTGGTGCAGTGGTGTCGGCGAAGGCTAAGAGTATGTCTGTACTTATCGGTGCCGGCATACTAGTCGGCTCTACTCTTTCCACAATATCAATTGTGCAAGCTATCCCCGCTGAAGTCTTGCCATTGAAATACAGGCCCATTGCAAATGGATTTGCATTTGTGGGCGGGGCTCTTGGCGGATTGTAAGTCCCACCAATGCAAAACGAAACTCATGCACAACGCTCACACTATTCCCTAGAATCGGAAGCCTTGGTGGAGGCGCCGCGACTAATACTTCGGTCTCTGGTTGGAGAACTATTTACTGGATTCAAGCCGGTTTCTTCGCGCTTACAATCATCGGCTTGCTGGTATTCTATCATCCAAAACGAACGTCAGATTCTCCAAGAATGTCTCTGAAGAAGGTTTTCTGGGCGTGTGACCCGATCGGTTCCTTCCTATTCATTAGCGGCGCTACTTTAGCTCTCGTTGCACTTGACTGGGCTGGTGGAGTGTATCCATGGCATGATAAGCATGTTGTAGCTCCTCTGGTGATTGGGGTTGTTACTTTGCTCGCTTTTGCTGTTTATGGTGAGTGTAGTGACTAAATATACTGCTATAATATATTGCTAACTTGGATAATAGAAAGGAAGGGCCGAGACGACGGACTCGTTGCCCACGTATTCTTCAAAAGCGGACCGAACTTTGCTCTTTCAGTCTTTGCATTTTTTGTTGAAGGGTAATTCAATCTGAAAGAAGTCGACAATAACTAACTTGAAGCAGGTGGATTTTCTACAGCGCTGTAAATAGTGTGACGCCGCTAGTAGTTCTGAACCTGGGCTTCGAAACATCTTCATGGCGGATTTCAGTCCGCCAGCTCTCGTTCCAACTAGTGAACCTCTTGCTTTCGATTCCCATTGCGTATGTCTTCACTTTTTCATTCAGACATAGTAACTAACAATCAGAAGGCTTTATGCGACGTGGAGGAAGGACCTCAAATCTCCCCTCATAATATCTTTTACTTTTTTCTTAATCGTGTAAGTCCTGCTCTCAGCTTTTTGGTGTTTAATGCTGATGTTTCTAGTAACATCTGCTACGCTTGCATCCAACCCTCAATGAACCATGCTCAAATCGTATTCAACGTCATAGGTAAGATACACAACTGGACAAGAACAGAGCAAAAGGAATAATGCTTAAACAGCTGGACTCGGCCAATCCGGTCCCCTCACACTTCTCGTAGCACTTGTCCAGTTCACCGCACCTCACGCATACCTGTCTACAGCCACAGGCCTCGCGTTCTCAGCTCGAGCTCTGGGCGGCGCCTTCGGCTCAGCAGTCCTGAACACGATAATCAATAGTAAAATATCATCCTCGTGGGCTCCCGCCATTTCAACCGCAGCAATCAAGGCTGGACTTCCAGGTTCGTCAATTCCTGCCCTGCTCAAGGCACTTGAAGCAGGCGAGGGATTTGCAGAGATCCCTGGTGTCAGTCCAGCGAGTCTTGGAGCCGCGACGCATGCTAGTCATGTAGTTTATGCTGCAGCATATAGATTGGCTTGGTCGAGCATCATTCCTTTCGTGGTGCTTTCGTTAGTTGCTATTTTGTTCTTGAAGGGCGTGAAGGAGTTGATGACGGAGCATGTTGAGGCGACGGTTGAGCAGGAAGAACCACGAGATAAGAGCAGTGTTTAAGATGCAGTAGTAGTTGGATATTCTAAAATGAGCGAGAATGAAAATGTGCTGGTAGAATTCGCGTAGAGTAGAGCGTGACGATTTTGTCGAATGATTCAGACTCTAAACTTGGAAGCAATGACTTGTTCGCACTAAATACAGCGATCCAGATAGGTCTAAGAGGCCCATTTCAGCCAATCTTCGGAACGCGAGCAATTTTGAAGCAATCAGGCAACCATTTCTCAACCTCTGCCTCCCTTCCTGTCAATAACCCCACAAGCGCTTCCGCAGCTTGAAAAGTAAGTGCCATGCCTGTGAAGGGTACACGAAATCAGTCTCACTCATCTCAAGCACATTTATTTGCAAATCAGACTTACCATGGCCATGGAACCCCGCGCAAATCCATAACCCATCTTGTCCTGGAGCCTGGCCGATGATGGGCTGCTCATCTTTTGTGTATCCCATGATACCTGTCCATTCCATCACGACTTCCCCATCCTTCCCCCAAGTCTCGCGGCCAAAATACTTGGGAGGGACTGTTTTGGAGAGGTAGGAGGAGATGGCGGGATGGATTTTTGAATCGTCGAGGATGGGCTGTTCCCGGGTAGGGGAGATGCGGCGTCCTCCTCCTTTAGTATTGTGAGTAATGATTATTGTAAGAAGGGAAGACAAGGGGGAAATACCCATGATCAAATCTCCAGCACCACTAAAAGGTTCCTGCCTGGATTGGAAATAATCCCCCCCAGTCCCATCGCTCATTTGACAAGTTCTCTTCAGTGCCGGATTCCCCGCAATATTAGAACCCGGGCGTATAGCTGCTATCTGACCTCTAGTCGGAATGATAAAATCCGCCACAGGAGGATACAGAGCAGAGGTATAAGCATTAGTCGCAAGGATAACATGATCAGCTTCAACATCACCCCGTTCCGTAGAAACAATCCACTTCTCTCCCAAGTGCTGTTTCGCCACCTCAACCACTGGGGTATTAGTCTGAAGATTTAACCCCTTCTCGAGACTCATTTCCAGCAGCGCACACACGAATCTATACGGATTCAAAACATATGCCGGAAAGCTGACGGCGCCCACAGCCTGCGGGATCAATAGGCCCTTTCTCGCGTCTGCTTGACTCCAAATCTTATGCTCCCAGAGCGCAACTCCCGCTTTTCCAGCTACCTCCTTTCGCAGCTTCAACGCATCGAGGATGTCCTGGAATTCCCCAGCATCCGTCGTGACATCCACACTTTCTACAGCTCTCAAATCACACTCAATACCATACTCTTTAATGAGCGCTCCTACATTCTTCACATTATCTTCTTCCCACTGATCCATTTTCAACGCATCATCTTTGCCAAATCTGTCGAGGTAATTCTTGAACTCAAGATACCGACCACCGCGACAATGGCCACCATTGCGCCCACTTGCCCCCGAAGCCGCGGTGCGTGCTTCTAAGAGAGTGATTTGAGCCGTGGGGTCTGAGAGGAGAAGTTTGTGGGCGATGGAGGCGCCTGTTACGCCGGAGCCAACGATGACATATTGGGATGATGAGGGGAGGTTTGGGGTAGTGCGGTGGTCTTTGAGGGGGTGGGTAGGGGTTTGCCAGTATGATTGTGTAGGATTCTTGACGGGGAGACCGATAGGGATTTTGGTTGCAGTCATGTTGATTGACGGGGGAAGGATAGAGTGGGGTTAAGGAATCGACGAGACAACTATAGCTCTGCTATAGCATTTAAATTACTTGACATAAGGGAGGATATGGAAGTTATATATGCAGCGAGTAGTCAGAATACTCCGTAAACAGACTAGCTTACCTTTGAACTGGCAATTGCGGTTGGATCGACACGGCCTATATGCCAGGTCAAAAGGCGCAACATTGACCCGCCTTTCCAGTACGCGACGCGTCGTAAGGCTTGACATGAAGCTGGGGATGATTAATTACACCTGCCTTTAGAGGATAGATCGCTGGCGTGTTCTCTGATATATTATGCACGTCCAAGGCTGCAAAGTTGCTGCCTGTTGGTGGGTTCTCTTGATACCTTGTACAAGGAAGTGAAAATATATGTCGTTATGGTAGAATCAAGGGCGTGTACATACATCTCAGAGTCTGGCCCCGAATGTATCGAAGGGTTGTATGCCGTGCTACTCCGCGTTTTGGAGAAAACTTGGGGGTTGAAGTAGCTAGAAGCTCTATCTTGTTTTGTGCGAGTGAGAAGAAATTGAAGAGAAGAGATCTTACGTTAGGCAGCCTGCTCGCTAAAATCACGGGCTCTTACGGTCCGAGTAAGCCATGCCATCATATTGGTCGATTTCACTGGCATTAACCTATTGCCCTATTCGCGGCAAATATACCTAATATATTGCAATTTCACTGTATCCTAAAATTTGATGAGACTATTAACAATTGGAAAATATCCACACCAGTTATTTACCAGCTAGCACACCTGACTCTACCTCACCTCCCTCCACCCCAATTTAATACCTAATAATCAATAACAGTATCGCAATCTCCCATGACCCCAAAATCAAATCTGGTATTAGCCACAAGATCAAACCTGCATAGAATAGTCGGTACACAAAGCTCCCTTTTCAAGTAAATATTGTTTACGGGGTTAGCTTGACTAGGAACTACTCGGTGGAGTAGAGTGGACTCCACTAGTTTCAAAAGTAGCAGTGAGAAAAATGAGGCTAGTCAGAGGTAGTATTAAGAGAAATCATTCCCTCGTACTTCAAACACAAAACTCAGTGAAAACACCCGCCGAAATTGGCGGCATTGTCCTCACATTCATCTATTCATTTGGTTTTTCCCCTTCCCCTTCGTGTAACTACTCCCCTTTCATCCCCAAACACCCTCCCTGACCGCCTCATCCACAAACTGCGCCAAAGTCTTCGGCGCTCTTCCCGTAATGCGCCTCGCCACATCATTAACTCGCTCCTCCTTGCCCTCCTTGATCGCCGTATCAAGTTCCGCCAACATACGAGCATAATCCAGTGGCATAACCGCCTGCATACCTTGCATCAACTCCTGCTCGCTAATATCCACATGCCTAACCTCCCTACCCAGTTTCTCGGATATGAGAGCCGCGACTTCGGTGTACGAGAAGAGTTCCTGGCCGAGTAGTAAATGGTCCGTATTATGGGGCACGGTGTCGGTTAGTGCGTGGAACGCGACGGCTGCGATATCCGAGGCGGAAAGGAAGGAGAGTTTGCCGTTTCCTGTAGCGGTGGCTATGGTGGATTGGGAGCGGATTGTGAGAGCATGATGTGCTTCTGTGAAGTTTTCTGGTTTTGTGTTAATATCATGCATCCGCATTTCATGTTTTAAAATGGAAAAACAAAGCAACATACCCATAAACCAAGTCGGTCGTAGTACAGCCCACTCTACACCCAGCCCACTCACATACTTACTCACCTCCGCCATCGCCGGCCCATCACCCACCTCCAAAAGACTCGCGCTCAATAAGACGAGCCTCTTGACGCCTTTTGAAAGAGCGAGATCGACGAATATCTTCATGGGCGTTATCATGTCTATGTATGGGGGGCCGACGAGGAAGATTGCGAAGATGTTAGGAGTTCTAAGGACATTGATGTAGGTCGTGGAATCGTCCCAGTCGAATGTCACGCCGCTGACGCCAGAGAGGTCAGGTGAGGTGCCGGAACGTGATGCAATGAGCGTGGGATACCCTGCGGCGGAGAGAAGAGGCGTGATGCGCCGGGAGACTTTGCCTGTACCGCCTAGGAGAAGGATGGTTCCTTTTGGTGAAGCCATATCGACAGTGGGGTGAGGCGTGATGTCGGAATTCTGATTGAGCTTCCAGAATTGTTAATATCTGGATGATGTTTTGATAATACAACTGTTCTGATATAGTAAAATCCGCGGACAGAGTTTCCAGCATCACCAATCCTTAAGCTCTTCGTCCGTTTTATACGGACTGCCAGCCCAGAGCATCTAGCCTTGGCGTGCTGCAGCTTTGCGGACATAAGCACGAGGCTGCTCCGAAGTGAATCCTTAGACTTGTGGCTTACTTGGCAGTGACCAACAAACTGATGACTTACTGATTGAAGACCAATCAAATGCTGCCTGTCCGTGGGTCTTTGTTTGACGTGAAATTGATCCAATGAGGAATTTCTTCCCACACTGGCTTGAATTCCGCAAATTCACGCAAAGATAAATCTGTGATAAATTTCAATTAGTAAATAGAAGTTGATGGAATTCTGGGACTTGATATACACTTGAATCCCCATCTGGATTTGGACTTGACGCCAGTCGTATTTAGTGTTATACTGATGCTGTCTCTTCCACAGCACCTCAAGCAACTCCAGGACCCGATCAGCATGCTGTGACATATTAGTCTCGTTTTCAACAACAAAAATATGGGCTTACGCACATAGATACTAACGCTAACATCGGCCTTCAATTTTCGTCGAATCAAGTCCTCGGCAACATGATCATTGAACACGGCAACTCCAGCCATAAACAATCCCCAATAGAGACCCATCTCCAATCCATATCCCTCGGGCGTCTCCTTTGCAATCTCCAAGACCTCAGAGATGGCTTTGATGACCTCTGGTTTCTGCGGCTCGTGGCCACATGGGTCCACAATATGATTCAGATAGATGATACACCCGGCAAACACAGATTTAGTACTCGAGCGTGCCTCTGCCTCCAGCGTCTCCGCCACTGACAACTTCTGCAGTCGTGGAAGACGGCGCCAATCATTACTCTGATCCCGTAACGAGGGCGCACTATGACTCCACCACTCCCAAATCTCTTCGTGAATCTCAGCGGCCTTTTCAGCGACAATAGCTGGGTCCTGATTCCCCATTGCTTCAGCGGATAAGGCGGACAGTTTGGCCATGTATATCATGAGGTGGTGGAATTCGTCGACTACCTGGTTGGCGTTGTCGTAGTATGGCCATTTGTTTACTTTCTTAGGGCTGTCGGTGCCGAAGTTTTCGTCATCCCCGAGCCAATAGGTGCCTTGGATGAGCGTGCCGGTGCCGGATACTAGGGAGCCGGAGACGTCGAGGAGAGAGAAGTAGCGCGTCAAGTAGTCATCCTTCTTTGGGCCGCCTCGATAGAGGATTAGATCTCTTGCTCCTTGCAGGTGCTCATGCCAAGTGGAACTCTCGGAACGGGTAATCTGTAATGGTCAGTAGAGCTGATGCCAGAATTTGATACATATTCTCTACCTCATAGACACAAAGCAAAAGACAAGCCCCTAGAGCAGAGTCTGACCGTGCAACAGCCGGATCTGACAGCCCAGCATTCAACTCCCTCAGCGCCATGGAATAGTGATTCGTCGCAATAAGCTCATGATGCTTCTGGGTCCTCGACAAATGAGCCGCGGCCAAAGCAGCCATAGAATGCAACAGAGCCGGCGACGAGATAGCAAGGGGCGCTAATTCCTCCTGGAAAGGGTTTCCCTCACTGTCATTCGCATAGGCCATAAAGCGCGAGCAAAACGAGGCGAAGTGATGAATGTAGGGAACAGTTGCCCTATCGATATCAGGAAACTCAATAACGAAATTCTGACCTGAAGGCCTAGTCAAGTGTAGAGCTGGGTGATCAGACGAATCGTTGTTGATTCTCGAGGTGGAGGTGTAATTTGAGTGCTGCGTGTGGGGAATGACTTGCATGTCATCGCTCCACGTGCATTCCCGCTGAAGTCTTTGGCAGCGGCTACAGATTGGCTTGGATTCATCGCACTTGACTTTACGTTTCCGGCAAGTTAGACAGCCTTCATACATATTAGCATCACATCAAGTCCATATTCGATGCGATGGTGAGCGCACCTGTCCTGGTTCTCGGAACTGGGGCCTTGATACCCATACCGGGCGCCATTCTCAGTATGAGAGAAGAGCAGTTGCATTCGATGATAAGGTGTAAGGTCAGTTGTGGATGTTGTTTGTCGCCAGCAAGCGGACCCACGCGTTGAAGGAAGTTTTGAGCTTTGCCGTGAACACGGACGTGGGCGTGACCGGCAATCTTTCAGCCAAGCCGAAAAGCTACGGAGTACCTATCAGCTTTAGGGTCTTCCGGGAAGAGGAGGAAGGTGGGGCCGCAAGACTGTGCGCGGCCTCGAGCGGGTGTTTAACCCACGTGGGAGTAACGCCATATCACGATATGCCGTTACGGATCAAGACTAAACCTCAAAGTGCTTAGGGAGTTCAGAGCTGCACTATCGTCTCAAAGGGTTTAGCCATGCGAGCAGCCAATAGAGTGGATTGGATCAGCAAGGCAGGTGTATAAATCCAGATCTGCTATTGGTGGGATTACCCAACAATGCCCAATACCAACTACTTGGAGTAAGTACGGAGGATCTGACCGTCGAATCATGGAGACAACGCAGGTAAATACGAAGTACTTGCGAAGTATTGCCCCGAGTGCCCTTCTCGGCCCCCCTTCCCCAGGCACTTCTCCGTAGAAGTACCGTACCGTAAGGTATAAAGGAAGCACCCGGAAGCCAAAACTGCACATTTCGTCAAAAGCAATAAATTCCTTCTAAACAGACTTACAAAAATCCGGCAGTTTCTGCAGCTGATTACCGAATTTTCAATAGATAAAGCCGTGTTCTCACAGCGTCACCAACCAAGGGATGCCGTGAAAGCGGTAGCCAATAAAGGAGTGAGACTGCGACCGAGGCTCCCCGGCCAGATCTCAATTTGGGGCAGACTGATTTGTGAGCCGTCGGAGCTGGACTGAAATAGGTTGGTCACGAATAGGCCTTCATGTAAATGAGCTTTCGTACCGGCAGTTGGGTTTAGTTTTAATGGTTGAGTTGGCTGGGATATTTCCGATTTTGGGTTTTGCTGCTGAAAGCTTTCCGCATTTAAGCGGGACCGACCGACCGAAAATGCGACTGCATTCTTGGAGTTTGGGAAACGTGCCGTGCTGCTGAAGATTTGTATGGCATGGGTAAGTCGAAGCTGGATAGGGATAGTGAATAACGGCCGCGTGGAGGCCAAGGTGAGTTTCCAATGTTTGGCAAGTGGTTGTCAATTTTGGTCGACCCTGTTCAAGTGTTTATTACTTTCAATAATTGAGTCTGTCAATATGCTCATTAAGATATCGTCGCTCGGAGATAACATTATATATTAGATCAAATCAGATCAAATCACCGCTCGCGCTTGAAATTAAAAAGATTTTGCCTGGTTCTCAGATTCAGACTCCTCAGCGACCTTTCTCAGATCTGCTGCTTCTTTCGCGAGATATTCAGCGCATTCTTTCCTGCTCTTGACTTCGCTAATGAAGATAATTCCGACCGAAGGTACAAAGATCAGAGCTGCCACAAATGGGTATGCACACCATTGGTTGCCGCTGGCATCAAGAATCGCGCTGCTGACGATGGGGCCGATCCAGGCTGAACCTTTTGAAACAATGCCAAGGAGACTGAAGAACATGTATTCCCGTCCGCGAGGCACCAACTCAGCCATGAACGCTTGACCGTACGAGAATTGTGCGCCGAGTGTAAAACCATATTGAGCAGCGAATAACCAGAATTCCCAAATGTTGTGGAATCCAAATTTATCGGTCCAGATTCCGATCATACCCCAGAGGGCGAGGAGGACGCAACCAAAGTTCGTCCACTGGAGCATAGTTTTTGTTCGCAGGTGGAAATACTTTTGGACATAGTACGCTCCAAATACGCCCACTGTGCAAGATGATCCTTGGACCATTATGAAGTATGTATTTTGTGTGGCGGAGAACTCGACGGCCTGTGTTTGAGCGATTGCTACCAGAGTAATAAGGGTGTTGGTGCCGTCCGCGAGTAGGAAGAATGCGAGCAAGTAAAAGAAGGTCTGTTTCAGCTTGTAGCACTGCTTGAACGTAAAATATGTCTGCTTGAAACCGAAGTCAGGTAGTTGTCGCCCTTGGGTAATGGTGGACCAGGTCGTTTCTTCTCCCACAGAAACCAAGGTATCGCGAATATTATCCAGAAGCCAGTACAAACAGCAACAGAGACCGAGTACCCCCAATTATTTTGCAGTATACCATCATCTGCATGTACTCCAAACAATGCACCAAGTGATAAGGCACAGCAGACCACAAATCCAAAGTTATTCCATCCGTAGCTAATGTTCATGATTTTCGACCTTGCCATTGAGCATTTTCGTTCATATTGTTCTTCGTCAATCGTGCCATTCAATAGTTCCTCTCTCGCCGTTCGAGCTTCGGGGAGATCGTGGGCTAGTTTCGGGAAAATCGCATTGAAGAAAACGTAGGAGGCGCACCAAGTAATGCCTGTAAATGGTCAGTATAATCTAGATACTGGGTTTTTAGTACAACTTACTACTCAAAATGTAGAGCGCCATAGCAGCCCTCCATTTTGCGGCCGTTTTGACACCCAGGAATCCAAATTCAAACGCCCAGCATAGGATGGAGAATCCTCTGACAACCCATGGGTTCCAATTCCCAAAATCAGCCAGACTGCCGATCCCAAGAAAGAGCAATGCCTGCGCTAGGAAGGTCAGGCCATTTCCAATCAACACGACAGATGTATATTCCTTGGTCTTGTTTCCTCCTCCCCAGAAGACGTGGCAAGGTGCTGTAGGATCGACATCGCAGCTGGAGCTACCCAGGGGAAGAACATTGGGGTTGAATCCGGCCTGGTAGATTAGATTTTGGAAGAGTAAGTTCGAGCTGCGAAGGAAAGTTGTCAGCGCGGGGTATTTCGGGGCCAGCATTAAGCACCTACTATTGGAAAGAACCAATTCCATTATTGGCTGCGTAATACAAATAATATGACCAGACCTCCTTTCTTGTGGCTGGAGGACCATGGGGAGCGTATTGGTCCAAGTCTCTTATGATGTGGGGGTTCGATGAATCTTTTTTGACTGGATGGCTGGGTAGGAGCTGCAACTGCTGTAAAAGCTAACTTGTCGATATGTTCGTCTTCCTTCCCGGGTATGTACTCGTTCTCTGCCATGACGGAGTAGTGGTTTGACGCCGAGGCGCAGAATTCAAGGTTCGTTGGCTTTCAGGAAGGCTTCAGCCAGCTTCAGACTTTCGTCTTAATTAGAAGGCCGGTAGATGAATAGCTCAGCAACAGCATCCAAGTCCCTATACGCGACGGAGGGATGTTGCTAAAGAGCCCCCTTATATAGCGTATATACCTAGTATCTGGAGATATTGACATTGGGGAACTGCGGATTCGAACGGGACGGGAGAGGTAGTATGCTGCAGAAGGGTCTTTCGGCTTACTTCCCCGGCGTATGGCGGCGGATTCATCCTAGTTCACCCACCACCACGAAGGACCCGGAAATACGGATACTTACTCGATCCCACCATCAACCCCGGTTGATGGTGCCAATGGAATAGCGTTTTACGCGGGCTCTTGTCCAGAAGGTTCTTGGTGCGAGCATGGCAGTGATGGCACTTGCAGCCACAAGCACGCCAGAGCACATCGTCCCCCGGTAATATCTTCAGCGTGGACGGTAGGGTAAGGGTAGGGGCAGGGGTAGGGTCGTAATCGAAATGCGGGTTCCTATTTCATGGTTGAGATGAGTTGAGTTGGGTTGGTTTGGGACCTTGGGTTGGGTTGAGTTGAGTTGGGTTAAGGTGGAAGAGTGAACTCTTCTAGGACGGAGGCATACGGAGGTATGCACATAGTGTTGTGTTATGTTACTCCGTACTCACCAAGGTGCAGGTACTCGTACGACGTACTGCAACATGCATATGCCTACTGTACTGTACTGTAGCCAGACCAGACAAAACTTTGTTGTTATCTTGCCGAAGAAAAGGAAAGAAAAGCAATGCAGACCCCGGTCACCATTCGCTTTTCCTCTTCCACGCTTCACGCGCTTCACGTTGAAATACCTGGCTGTGGCCTCTCAGATGTCTATCAATCACGAAATCCATGCTCCATACTCCATACTCTCATTCATCCCTACTGGTATCTCCCACAGGACCATCGGGAATACTATCGCCTAAGTTACCCCAATAGGCAAGCTCAACATTCTTAATCCTTCCTGACTCATGCAGCCAGTCAAGCATACACTCGTCGTCGCCCATCTCAAAACCCCCCTTTGAAACTTTCACCCTCCTACAAGCTCGCATTCCTCCATTTTCATTGGCTAGTAACCTTCATATCGAGACGCGGTGCGATCTAGGCGATGGCGAGTTTCTATGACAGATGCTTGTTCGACGAGGGTGGAACCAGTAACTCCCTTCCCAATCAGTATAATACTCTTCCTACAATTACAATGACCTCAAAAGTCCTTGCTCTCCCTCCCTTTTCAATATATCCCACGATGCGAGTCAATGTCTACTCCTACCACCCAGACTTCTAGCGATCGTTCTGCTATGCTCTCAAAACTATCTTCTTGTGTCATTGGGATCGATGTTGGTGGCACCAATACCGATTCTGTCATTCTACAGGGCGACAATGTCCTCGCCTGGCACAAAACTCCAACTACTGCAGACATCCAAGATGGCGTAGAAAAAGCCATTGAGGAGGTGGTGAAGAAGGCGGGGATATCTTCTTGTCACGTGGGCTCTGTCAAGATTGGCACAACGGTAAGATCCATATTTCCTTCTGCCGGTATATCTTATCTGGTCTTCTGGAGATGTTTTTCTGAGTCTGTTCGAGACCCGGAGAATTGTTCGGAACCCGGGCGCTTCACGGATAAGGCGTATGGGGATGTGGATGGCACGGGACGGAAAGGAAGGGAATTGAGCGGCAACCCCATGATCTTCTGAACCCTGTGCTTTATTAGCTCTGGCTCCACTGTATGCTGATCCGTACTAGCAATTTGTCAATGCTGTCTTAGAGCAGGACTCTAACAAGCTGGACAAAGTTGCTGTGATCCGATTATGTGGACCTTATTCAAGAGGGTCACCACCTTTCGTCGACTTCCCTTCAAAGTTGCGGATGTTGATGCAAGGACATGTAGGATACGTTGATGGAGGATATCAAGGTACGTTACTTCTTAGGTCCATATTACCTGTAGGATCCTACAACACGAAATATGCTACAGTTCTTTCCTCTTAATGTTACCAAACACCTCTTTAACCAAATTACTACAATCCCGTACCATCGATACTAAAATTTCTTAGTCGACGGAGCGGTCATTGCTGAATTGAGTGTGGACCAGCTCAAGGAGCAAGCTACTGTCATCAAATCCAAGTCCATCACCAGTATCGTTGTCGTCGGGATATATTCACCCTCGAATCCAAACCAAGAAGAAGAAGCACGTCGTATTCTATCATCAGAGCTCGGTCCTGGCTACGATATCTCCTGTTCGCACGCAATTGGCCGCCTGGGGTTCCTCGAAAGAGAAAATGCTGGTATCTTGAACGCGAGTCTACGGCGCTTTGCTCGTCATGTTATTGCAGGATTCTCCTACGCGGTCCAAAGACTAGGCAAATGTAAGCTTTACATTACACTTAATGATGGGACCTTGAGTAAAGCAATCACTGCGGCTGAGTACCCTGTCCGATGCTTCTCTTCCGGTCCAACCAATAGTGCAAGAGGAGCTGCATTACTGGCAAAGTCTCAAAAACTGGGCGACTCAGCGTCAGATGAAAGAGAAGTTCTTGTAGTTGATGTTGGAGGGTAAGATGAACTTGAAGGAATTTGTTACTGAGCCTAACTTACAAGTCAGAACTACGACCGATATATGTGCGTTGTTAAAAACAGGCTACCCACGACAATCCGGTGCTTTTGTAAAGATAGCCGGAGTCAGAACCAATTTTACGATTCCAGATGTTCACAGCATTGCCCTGGGTGGTGGCTCACTGATCCGTATCAAGGATACAAGAACTTCTGTCGGACCTGATTCGGTTGGATCAAGGCTAGAGCAGGAAAGCATTGCCTTTGGCGGAGAAACATTAACAGTAAGTCCTGCTTCATGTCAAGCACAAAATATCTCGGTATAAAATTGAATTACTAACTTGAAAAAGGCAAATGATCTTGTATTCTCTAGTGAAAAAAGTGATCATGTCCCGTCGAAATTTAAAGTGTCGGGGCTCAAAGAGATTGCTAGGAAACTCGAGTCAGCCATTGACTTGGTAAAGACGAAGCAAGGCGATGCGAAAGTGATCCTTGTCGGAGGTGGAAGCATCATTATCGCTGACAATATTGCTGGTGTGGGAGAGATCATTCGTCCGAAGTATTTGGAAGTAGCAAATGCAGTGGGTGCTGCGGTACGCTTTTCCGTAGTTCCTTTCCCACACGACAACTGACTTTCAACAGATCAGTAAGATTGCAGGTTCTGTCGACACTACATTCGTACCGGGAGCAAAAACAATTGACCAGGAAATTGAGGCTGCGAAAGCACTAGCGACTGAGCGTTGCGTTGCTGCAGGTGGCAACAAAAACACGATCGAAGTGATGGAAGTAGATGTCGTACCCATATCGTATGTCACAAATGGAGCAACGAAACTCCTAGTACGTGTGGTGGGAGATTTGCTTGAAGGCTATGAAGAAAATTTCGATTTGCCCGAATCATTACTGGACGGAGAGATTTTCCGGAAAGAAAATCTCAAAATTATCCCCAATGGGTTATCTAAAGATGCCAATTCTATTTCAAAGGCTTCTTCTTACGACGTCGTCGAGCAAGTGGATATCGAATTATATCGGCCTAGGATTAATGGAGATCTATGGTATCTATCAGAGCTGGATCTTCAGTTTTTTCTGGACGGTACAGGTGTTTTAGGTGTTGGGAGTTGTGGGGAACCATACCCTACTTACATTGCGTGTTTGGAAACCCTTCGGGCAGGAGGGGAAATTACTATCAGGAGACAAGACACATTTCCCGACGATGGTGTTGTACTTATGTGTGGATTCATGGTAATTTCTTGAGTTGATTTGCACACCTTGGACTAACAAATTTCGCAGGGTGGCCCAAGTGTTTATCTTGAACGGATACCAGGTCTTACTGAGTGAGTAATTATAGTCATTCATATCTGTTACCTTCTAACATCAAACAGAATCAGTGACGCTATAGAGGCGGTTATGAAAGCAGCTGGCTTAGAAACCTTCGACGCCGTCGTTCCCAACGAAATCGGAGGAATGAACGCTTTTGAAGCTTTCCTCGCAGCGCACCGTTTTAAGAAAAGCGTGCTAGATACAGATCTCGTCGCAAGAGCGTATCCATTTATCTGGCAAACAATTCGATGTCTAAATGACCTCCCGGTCGTGCCTGCAGCTATAGCAAACGGTGCAGGTAAAACAGAGGTATACAACGATACGATTTCAATAGAGGTTTTCTAACATATTCCCAAGGTCTTCAAAACAGCCAAAGATAACCTCGAAGCCGAAGATTTAATGCGAGGCGCTTGTGTAAATCTCGGCTCCTTGACCGGAATGTGCACCTGTCCCGTCTACGGCGCAGAAGCCAAAACATTACCAAAGAACAGTTTCTCCCACGGTATGCCTCCAAGTCTCACCTCACTTCATAACTAACAGAATCCCCAAAGCATGGCAAATAGGCCGCGCCATCGCCCTATCACGCTCCCTGAAACAAGACCCCCTAACCAGTCTCCTCGCCTCCGAAGACGGCATCCTCCTCTTCAGCGGCAAAATAATCTCCGTCACACGCTCTGTATCCGAAGGTTTCACGCGCGGCTCCGTCCTTCTAGAACCCTTCTCCGACTCTCTCTCATCCCCCACCACCAAACCCTCCCCCTCGACCCTCTTCATCGAATTCGAGAACGAGAATCTCAGCGCGATTCTTAGAAACGAGGGCGAAGAGGATAAAGTGTTGGCAGTATGTCCGGATCTGATTACGCTGCTGGATAAAGCGAATGGAGCCCCGCTTGGCATAAGTGATTATAAGTATGGGTTGAGGGTTAGTGTTGTTGCGTTGAGGAGCCCGCCGGTCTGGACGACGGAGAAAGGTCTGGAGATGGGTGGGCCGAAGGCTTTTGGGTAAGTTGTTTTCCTCTCGGTGGTTTGGAGTGGGATTGGGAGTAATGCTAATTTGACGTGTAGGCTTGATATTCCGTATAAGAGTGTTGGGACTGGCGAGTATACTCCACCGAAGAGCGTGTGGGAGATATTTGGCGAGACGGCTTCGTAACGAGGGGGTTTATTATGACGGTATGAATGAGATGTTGCGCCTTGACTCAGGCAACCGCATACATCCGTACAACAATATCTTATTCAAGACGTTTGGGAAACTAGGAATAAATCCAAGCCCCAATTATCTATTCTGCTAGAGTTGCATAAATATTCCGTCCCAGTAGTCCACCATTCAAGGATATTTCTTTCTCTTTCCTACCAAATCCTACTCCTACTAAAACTCTCCCTGCAATAAAAAAACCACGCCGTACACGTACATATACCATGCATGTGCGGCTCTAACCTGCTGCCTATGTTACCCCGCTATTCTCGGAATCGACGGACCACGACCTCAAGTCTCCCCATTTCCATCTTCACACATTCGCACATTCACACCCTTCTCATAAACCATCAATAAATCAATCAATCAATTAATCAATACATTTTCTCTCAATTGATAGATATACTGCAAGAAAGAGAGAAGAATGGGCTGTTGCTGTTGTTGTCAACGCCCTGCAAATCAGGATCCACGTCCTGGTCTTTATCCTGAACCTGGGTTTCAGGATCAAAGTATTGGTGCATCACGTGCGGATGCAGGCTTGGAGGAAGGAGAAGGAGAAGGAGAAGGGTTGCCACGTATGTGTATATTTCATTTCCGCTTGAGTAGTCAAGAAGCGATGGTTGATTGATAACATGTACAGCGCCATACGAAGCCAAAGCGCATAATGGCCCCGAGGTCGGAATAGCTTCTACTGCACTTTACGGAAATGGAAGCGGAAGTGGAAGTGGACAAGGTACACGAGCTAGGGTGAAGTCTACAGATCATGCTCTGTAGGTGCTAGGTGTTTGGGTTTGATCCATCGAGAGGATTGTACGGTTAACGAGAATACGGCATAGATGTAAAACAGGTCCAGGATATGGTACGGGACTCTCACGCTTCTAGGAGGTGGGATTTTTGGAGGCGGTGAGGGGGGTGGGTGGAATGCAGTTAGGGGGGATGGGATTGTTCAACTAGGCAATTATTAGTATTCATATACAAGGTATGTTTCAAGTAGTTATTAGGTGAAGGTCTAAGTAAGCATTTAGAAATTATTATAGTGGAAGATGAATTTTTCCTTAGCGCTAAAAACAAAACTTGAACCCCACCTATCTTAAAAGTCAACTTCTTGCAATACCTAGAATTTACCTTTTACTATATACCTGACGTAGAATTCTCATAGCTCTTAGGAAAACCCTATATTTAGTTGCTAAGAAGCACAGAAACGAATTAAGAACTTTCTGACTTTAGTGAAAAATGTGCGATATACACGTGACTCTTGTTTACTGTCACTTTTTTGCAAACATAGATAAATATATTTACATCCTCAGCACCATATCTCCTCTTGCTTTTATAAGGTAAAAGAACATATACTTTACTTCATACCCAAGTGTCTTTATTACCAAAGACGTACAAAAAAGAATGGAACCTGCCACCAGGTAACTAAAGCATATAAAAACCCTTATAAGACAATAAAAACAAAAAAGAAATTGCGTTCGCCGGGAATCGAACCCGGGGCCCATCGAAACAATGGCTATACTAGACTGTTAAGCTATTTAAGCTTAACTGTATAGCCAATTGGCAACGATGGATTTTACCACTAAACCACAAACGCTTTGTGTTGTTATTGTTGTTGTTTTTGATTCATTTCTGCTTCTTTTGGTATATGTAAGGTGTAGGTGCAGAGATTTCTTGGAGCGGGGTTTGGGGAGCCAATGAGATTGGGGGCAGGGAGAGTGGGTGTTGATGGGGCGTTGTGGGAGATTGAGATGGGGATGGGATGAGGTGGTTAGTGCGTGGTGGGGGACGAGGGTTTGGGTTTTGGTTTTAGGATAGGGGTTAGGACTTTTGTTGATGACCGGTTGTACTGGTCTTGATTTCTTTTCTTGACATGTGTTGATGGTGCTTCTGGGGTTGACTTCTTCTTTTGCTTACACATATAGAGATTCTAAGCTCAACCGAGTGTTTGGTTTATTGATATGAATCATTGGGTGGAATTTTCCTAGAGTAATATTGCCAGAAATATCAATTTCCTTGTGTTTATTCATTATAGTATATGTTATTCCTTCTAATATCTTAGATTGTGTTAAGGTCTTAAGGCGTTAGAAGAGTAGCGAGGAAAAATATTCATGTCGTTTCTTCGGGAAATATGTTACTTAATCTGAAGGCCATTGTTCAGAATGTTATGTTAGTTGACCATTACCTAGAATTCTTCCTATCCATCACCAAAGTCATCTTCTGCAACCGGAAGGAAATCATCACTTCCCCATCCAAGCCAATACTTCAGGTGCTAACTTCTCAAACTCATCCCCTCCCTCACTATTTCCCCAACCAATCAGTAACTTCTCAGCTTCCCCAGCATC
>QGMJ01000364.1:0-31984 GCA_007821545.1 Lachnellula subtilissima
GGGCGCGAGGCATGGTGCTGTAGTGGGAGGGCGAGGTTTGGTTGAGGGAACAGGTAGGTAGGTTGTGGAAAGTAGGTTGCTGGAATAGTCTCGCTGCAGAGAGGAGAGCGGCGGTGGTGGTGTTGCGGAACTGCATACAGATCAAGCACTGTGAGTTATATATATATAGCAAAATATGTGTAGCAAAGGGAGGAAGCAGGTGGTTGTAAAACCTTGTCTTTATTCTAGACACATGTATAATTGGGGAGGGAAATAGGAATAGATTGTAAATCTACTTGAGCCCCCGCGGTGCGGCGCGGTGCGGAATCGTACCGGATAGGTCAGCTCGAGGTCAGCTCGAGGTCAGCATTTCATAATAAATGCGCACCGGATGATTGCGGCCGCTAGCTTAGACCGTATACGGTTACGGTATGGGGACTATTCGGCTCCCACCTCTAAGTACCATAGCATAGATAGCTATCAATAATACCATCTCAACCTTCCTAGTCAATCCTTTTACCTCTACAGATTCTCTCCTCCCTCTCCTCCCTCTCCTCCCTCTCCTCCCTCTCCTCCAAGAAGAATCTCAACATAACCTGTGCAGCCCAAATAGCGTCGTCTTGTGCATCCACAGCTTCCAACGACTGCTCCATAAACGTCTCATCCCAAACTGCCTTTCCAAACACCTTTACAGTTTCTCCATTCACAAACCTATCAAACTCAGCATGTCCCTGATACGTCAACACCCTTCCCTTCTTCCAGACCCCTTGCAGAGAACAGTGTTGCGAGCTCCCAATGGAGTGGAAGCCCTCTGGCAGACCAGACAAGTCGACGTGATCCGCGTGGACGAATTGCAAGCGCAATTGATCTGCATGAAGAGGATTCGATGTCACGGGGCCGAAGTTGGAGATGAATGCTGAGGAGAGAGTAGTGGGGTGCACGCCTAGCTCCCAGCCTTTTGGGTCCCGGCAGACGACGTTCTTTTCGAGTGGTGAGAAGAGTACGTGGCAGAGAAGCTGGTGGCCAAAGCAGGAGCCAAAGATCTTGATCCTGGGGTGAGAGGTATAAATTCCTAGTCTTGTTATTAGTTGGTGTCTTCAGCGGAGAAAAAGATAAAGTACTTCTGCAGAAGTCTGTAAGAGAGGTGATCCAAGGCGCATCGTCGTATGCTGAAGCTGCTGTGTTGATGTTCAGCAAAGGTCTTGTTTTCTCGCGTTTCTTATATTATTCCATAATCCATGTCTTGGCTTTGGGGCACGGAAATATGAACCTACCTGATCCAGTGATAATTATACCATTCAGAGTCGAAAGCTCTTCAAGTGATGGAAATTGGCCAAGGACAGAATCAAATTTGCTGAACTCGAATTTTAACTTAGAGAGCTCTGGGCTAGTACTGGCTGCATCTCGGAGTAAATCTGCGAAGATGTCACTGTAAAGTCCTCTCTCGGAGTACACATTTGGTACGGGCGTATCGCAATCTAGAATCGCGATACGTAGACTTCTCGGGGACATCAGATGCGAGATTTGTCGCGTAAGAATGCGTCGGTCTCATCCATGTTTTTTAAAGTGCAAATGCTGAAAGAAATATATGGACTTATCACGACCTTTTCCCAAGGCTCCCCACTTTCGAGGGTATCGGAGCGATAAGCAGATTGATGAAGCTGTAACAAGACAGACTACTGCCGCTGTCACATAACGCTTCCACCACTAGACTGGACTGTATCGACAAAAGGGGAAATCCTATGCGTGCACGTGACGACGTGTGATTGATTGTTTTTAGTCATTTTATATTGCATTTCTTCCGTACTACCATTCTTACCAAAATGTTTTTGGGGTACTTCAAAGTTCCACTATACAAGCAAGTGCATTCAATTTCCCATGCTTTCTTCGGGGGTCGCTATACCAACATTGAATGCAGCAACAATTTCTTACTTCTACAACTTTTCAGCCCTCGTGGCTTCCCATTTCGATTTCTCCAGCTTCTCTGACAAGGTCAACACCGCCGCGGACGTCTCATATGCCCATCTCAAGAGTTGCTGCCCGTGCTCATGGTTGTTGGTCTTTCCGGCGGGGTGCTGGTATGTTTCAACATCTCGTTCTGTAAGTTGTTGGGAGAGGAGTGTTGCAATTGGCGATTGTATACTTCACAAGGCACTATCAGCAGCTTTAAAGAATCAGCGATATGTTTCTTACATGTGGCTAAATCCACTAGTACCTCTCTCGCTCTCAGTCGGTGCCATTTGATGTTCGAATGATCGTCAGAGTTATCTTTGGATCAAGTCTTCTAGGGTCGAGTAAGCTATGAGCGTGTGGATTGCTTACATCTCAACGGTGGTGCTGTTTCAATATTATTTATCCAGGAGATCAATGCGAGGGGCGAGATATATAGCCATATATGCGCCAGATATAAAAGATACTCGACCGCTACACTAGCAACAAGTGAGGCTGCCATGCAACAGAAAAGCGCAGTTCTACTTTTACTGGCAATTTCATTGGCTTGTTTAGTTCCACTTTCACATCATTGTGGCTTCATGTCCGGGTGGATTGTAGTTTCTGGGGTACTTATGCAACATTGTGCATTGTTCGAGGCACAACATGCAATAACTACCTGGGTCGAACGTGCCGGTTAACACAAAAACGCTTTCTATCGTTTCCAATGTGTCACTCAGTCTAGTTAGCGTACGTTCTATGGTGTGTTGAGCACGTACTGCACAACTACCTAACACTGTGACGCAGTACAAGACCCCTAGTGTGTGCACGCATGTCTGCTTACATGCATATCTGACAGTCAAGCTACCAAACCAATTGCGACACCAGCGGCACCCAAGCAACGTCTATTTTCCCTTCGTGGACATCACATGACTATTTCCCCATGCGCGAAGCCGCCTTCTCGCGCTTTTCATCCCTTCGCATTGGCTCAATGTGTGGGGGTTCTGCAGTCATCATGCAAGTATGCTACGATCCTTAATTGTTCCAGAGCTGTGTCGGACAGTCAACAAACAGTTTTCTCACGGATCGCATATTACCCCATTACGGTTTTCAGGGTACAGTGCCACAGTGAGCTAGCATCTGTACAGTGTACACTTTCGCCGGATGAGATAGGATCCTTCCGTTTATAGTACTAGTCGGTGTGGACAAAAAAGACATTTTCCCTCTCCCTTATTCGTACATTTGGCATCCTTTCGGAATGGGATTGATCACAATTTGTTTTCATGTGGTGGTGCAAGGCCAGCCGATGGTGTAACTGTGCAAGTGAGTGCATTTACTAGAAATCCTCGTGGCCAGTCAAAAATTCCACCCAGCTTTGGTAGGGCTCAAAATGGATAGCTGGATGCACGAATACATCCCTTGCTGACAACCTCGAGTTCCACAAAGCAGACCCTGAAATGAACCCCTTTTCTTGTAACTTCCGCTTTTCGTGCAGATACCGTGTTCTATCGCCATGGTATTGTATGGGCTGGTACCAGCTAAGTCTGCGCTTGGAGAGTGAACACTAGGGCTCAGGGTGTACACAACAGATGGTTCAAATCCCACACTGCCCTCCTAACACCAAGGTCCTCGTGTCTTCAGGCCACCACTCTGTACTCAGGAACACAAGGCAAGACAAGCTTGCACTATCCACAATAGCTTTCCATGTCATTCATTCATATATATGAAATCTCAAACCTCCTCCATATTAGCACTTAGATCATACCCGTAGCCCCAGCTCCCGGCTCTCTCATCATGCATTTCCACACCACCGGCCCCTCTGGCGTCTGCGTAACCATATCCTCGATATCCACCCATCCACACTTCAGATAAAGCGGGTGCCCAAGCTCCGTAGCCTGTAGATAGACCCTCGCGTGCTCCTTGTCCGCATCTACCAGGAAGCGCGTTAGGAGCATTTTACCCAAGCCGAGCCGCTGGTATGAGGGATGTACGCAGAGGACGTTGAGATCTGGGATGTGGCAGTTAGTTATAGAGATGTGCAGTTTGGGGTGGGCTGCCTTAGGGAAAAGAGCGGAGGGGGGCGAGGAGGGAATACAGTAGTCTTTCTCATAAGAAGCATGTTTCGCATGATACGCATCCATTTGCTCAAACCAGTGCACCAATGTCTGCATATCCGTGCCCTCGGGCGGCTCTCCTTCGAAATCCCCTTTGGAATCTTCAGGACCTGGGTACCGGACTTTAGCAAAAGCTACGATTTTACTAGAAAATAATTTATCAGAATCCTGTCGCTCGAGCAAACGTTCTGATTGGAAGAGAAAAGGAAAGAAGATAAAAAAGGAGGGGTTTTAGCTACCTGCTATACACATCGGTAATTTTATAATACACCTCCCCCGCACGTGAGAAATCATGCGCGAGCCATGCACCCCAGTAATCACCGCGGAGGGCAAAGGGCAGTAGATTGCGTTGGATAGGGTCGTTTTTATGCGCGAGTGCCATGAGTTGGCCTAGCTCATTCGTGTCTGAGATGGTTGCGGTTTCGAGGCTGAAGTTCGCCATGTTGAGGAGTATGATGGAGTAAGATCGATTACTGTACTGGAGGTGGAAGTTGGGACTGGTTGGAGGTGCGGGGTGAGCTACAATACAGCTGTACCGTGGCTTCGGGATGATCGATCGATCGATCTATCTGGTTGATTGTTTGAGGAGTGATTTTCTTTTATTGAATGATCTACGGATTATGTAGGTGGGAGGATGTTTTATATGGAACGAACGTTCTGTCTGTAGCTTGCTGACAGCTAAAGCATGACATGACGACTGTGTTTGGAAGCTGAAGCTTTGGCACGTGTGAATCTAGATAACATGATGGATATTATCTTATTTTGTGAAAGGCCAAGCGAGTCTAAGCTAGAAAGAAAATCTGTAATATCTGCTGGCAATACCTAAAGTCTTTAGGAGGTCTACGGGGCAAAGACGTGGAGTCGGAGCTTATGCGCTTCGCTATTTAGCACCTTACCGAATGCAGCTAGCATACTCTCCAAACCCTCTACGAAGCATCTCTAAGAAGAAACGGAAACAATTTTAGTATAAATTCCTGATGCAAAAAGCCCCATTTGTATTTTCTCTTCTCTCTCCTTCCCCCTAAATCTAAAGTGATCAGCGCGCCCACGGGTCAATTTCAAATATCATTCAAGAGAATGTTTCAGACTCTGGAAATTTGAGTTCAGGTCAGATTCTAAATGTCTCTCACTCTCTATTCTTTACTCATAATTTCAACGATGAAAACCCAGTCTTAAGACGCTCTGCTGCAGTTTCTTGCTTACACGAAGCAGTGAAAATACCTGTCTCCTTCCTTCTTATATCTTCTTCTATTTCATCCAGCGGATAGAATTCGGGCGTACTTTGAAACATCGCATCGAATTTGTTCTTGATATCTGATGGTAACTCTGGGGCGTATTCAGAATCACGAGACCAGATTCTCAACAGATGTCGAGGATTTGATGGATCGTCGATATATCCTCGACGAGCATGTTGGTGGTGGAGATTGTTAACCCTGCATAAAATCAGTATGACCATTTCCAGGGCCACGCAATTTGGCATACCATTCAATATCTCCAACTTGGAGAGCAGTCTCTAAGCAGTACTCTTCAGCTATCCACTGCCACCCTCCCAATGCTTCTCGCTCCTCAAATGTAAGTGGAGGATATTTTATATCTCGGTCGGGAGCCTTCCTCGTCTCAGCACTTGAACACACTCTTTGAGGATTTTGGTCGTAGTTTTATAATTACCTCTGCGTAGCCAATGAAAGTTCTCGTCGAGAAATTCACGTACATCTGTTCGTTCAACCAGTGGATGAGCCGTACACCATCTTCCGGTATTCCATTCCTGTTTCATCTTCAGTATAGGATCTACCAGGATTGTATCATACTTACGCTGTCCATCTAAATTTTGTACCCGCCAAACGTCTTAGGATGTCGGGACGGTACTCGGCAAGGTGGTTATATACTTGCCAAGTGCTCGCGACGGTTGATTCTCCACCCGAGTTGGGCACATTAAGAGCCATCAGGCCCACGATCTCCGAGCCCGCATCGCTGTGGTACATCTGAGCATCGTTATTCTGAGCCGAGACAAAAATTTTACCGCGTTGTGAGGCGTCGATGTGGTTGATGCTCTGGTAATATTTCACGTCAATAGGAAATTCGCCGCAAAGACGAGAGAGAGAGAAAGCATTATACTTTTATATGGCAAATACCGCGCCCAATTCCTTGATCGAGACGTGTATCTGCAACCCATGCATTGAGACCGAGGAAAATGATGATTTGCTCCTCTTTCTCATACTTCTGAATAGGGAATCCTCTGAGCAGATTCAGGCCGGTCCCTTGATACAAATTCTTCGCAATTCCTCGCAAGGTCCGACCTAGATTCGGGAGAGGGAAATTCGATTGCTCAATAGCAGATAAAGGCAGCGCAAGCCTCTGGAAAGACTGCAAAAATTAGCATGTTATCAAAGAGACTCAATGCATATAAAAAGTAGCAAGCGTACCTTTGCTGCGGCATCTATTTCGGCAATCTCAGCGCTTGTGAGAACGTATAAATATTTCTCGGCTACTTATATGAGCATGATTGATTATATTAAAAAGTAGGATATAATTACGATGAGCGTTGAGATGTTTTCCATCCCATACAAGTGGTCCTGTAAGCTTTTTAGGCCATCCTTCAGGCACATCACCAAAGTCAAAAAGGCTTGGATGAGCAGCGTTTGCTGCTTCCCATTCACGTTTCACGAAGAGCGTTCCTGGTGCATCCGTGTACAGTTCATATGGAAGAACCGCAGTTGTTGCCATTGTGAGTTAAGAGCAAGGAGATAATTCCAAAATGATGACCTTTGGACCGATAAGCGGGAGGGGATCTATTAAATGAATTAAAGCTATACACGTACATTTGTTTCTTTGATTGTGCACGCAATATGTTGAGCGTAAGGCATCATCTGAAGTTCAAGACTCCACTATCCTACCTAGGTATAAATCAAGCCTGCTATATGGCGCGTGGACCCCCACCTACGCTTGTTTAGGCCTAGGCGCTCCTCGATGCGACCCTTCCGCTATTCCTCCCTCTATCCATTTATTAATCTTCTCCTGTATATAGAGCGTTAATAGATAGGGAGGATTGAGATTGTTATTTGGGAAAAAATCTTTTTATTATGCTGTATTAGTATATGACTTTGTCCCAGATTTATGTCATTCCTGGCCAAGTCAACATCCTGACCTCAGATAGTATATCTCTCTCTGATAATATCACTACACCCATGTTAAGTATACAGCCCCACAGATATCTATTTAGCGCAATGTCTCAGAGGAACTTCCCCTCATATCATTCGTGATGCTGCAAGGACTATCTCTTCTCTAGCTGCTAATAGGTCCACCTATTAATGAGCGAATCATACGAAGTAGTTCAATATCAATGGGATGCTGTTGCCCCATAATTCGAATTGAATTCGCTTCCTAGATAAGCGATTTTTACTCGGACCGAAGCGTGGCTTTGGTTGGGGGAAGTGATTCCACTCTATGGATTGCCTAGGGCCTAAGGTGGCTACTCTAAACAGAGATACCAATATAAGACTTTGGGTTAGATCAGGGACTTATAATGATGGAATTCAACATGTTGTGGCGTGATCACCCACGAACGCAAACCCAGCAAGAGCAGGCGCTCTTCATCTCGATATAAAAGGGAAAGGTACCTCGGCGTTAGTTATCAGGTTTGTTTTAGTATATCTCAATTCCAGCAGTTCTTTGTTTCCAGTTTTTATCATGCATGCCAAACGGCAAAGAAGCGCCTGGTATCATTGGTATGCCGAAAGTGACAGCCCTGAGGAGCGGAGACTCATCCGGAAGCTTGATCTTCTTATTGTCCCATATGCATTTCTGGGCTATTGGATCAAGTTCATTGATCAAACAAATATCAGTAAGTTTACGTCGAGGAAGAAGTTCTCCACTGTACCCTTTACTAACCGTTCTTGATCAGCTAATGCATACGTCTCTGGCTTGTCCGAGGAGCTTGGCTTCCACGGTAACCAGTTGGTTCAACTTGGCGTAGTCTACACTGTCGGCAGTGTAGTCGGTCAACTTCCTTGCGCGTATTTATTCCCGCGTTTTCCAATGCACTATCTCATCCCTTCTTTTGAAATAGGGTGGGGGATATTCACCCTTCTGCAATACCGGGCGCAGGGGTATTCGGAACTCATGGCATATCGTTTTATTATTGGCCTCTTCGAGGTACACATAATCACCTATATATATGTTCAGTAACTATACTGACTCTTATATAGGCCGTGTACTTTCCAGGCGTCCACTATGTTCTTGGTTCCTGGTGTAAGTTACTCTTTGGCTCTCTTCCATCAACTCTAACAAATTATCAGACCGTGGTGATGAGATCGGTCGCCGTGGTGGTCTGTTTTACGTCGGATTGACATTGGGTACCCTTACTGCCGGCCTGATTCAAAGTGGAACCTCTGCAAATCTTGAAGGTGTCGACGGCTTGTCAGGTTGGAGGTGAGCCTCTATGACCTCCAACACCAGTGCTATAAGACTAATGCATTCCCCGCCAGATGGATGTTTATCATCACAGCCCTAATGACCATCCCCGTCGGTATTGCCGGCGTATTCCTCTGGCCTGGCACACCCGACAAACCGAACAGATGGTTTTTGACACCCGCCGAAGTTGAGTTATCTCGCACTCGCTTGAGCAAGGGTATCTCCAAGGGCGCAAGCGGTGTCCATCTCACGACAAGGCAGCGGCTCCGGTATATCTTCACTGACTGGAAAATCTACACGCTTGTTCTTTGGGGAATTATCTATTGGAACATCAACGCAACCTCTTATGGTGGTTATCTGCTCTGGTTGAAGAGTTTGAAACGCTACTCCAAGGCCCAGCTCAATCAGTACGGCTCAACCTCACCAGCCGTGGGAATTTTCTACGTGCTTTTCATCAACTTTGGCTCGGACCTTTTCCTTGGACGCACGGGTGCCATTACTCTATCATGCACCATTAACATCATTTCCCTCATAATTCTCACAATATGGAATGTCCCCGAGGCTGCAAAATGGGTAGCATTTAATTTGCAATACGCGCAGTTTGGAATGAGCTCAGTGTTTTATGGCTGGGTCAACGATATTCTTCGGAACGACCCTAAAGAAAGAGCCCTTACACTGGTTCTCGTAAATGCTATCTCCCAAAGCACAACAGCCTGGATACCTTTATTCACATTCCCGACAATAGAAGGGCCAAAATTCCGAAAGGGATATTCGTACGCCTTGGCAATGTCTGTGGTGTTAATTCTGTACACTGCGTTGGTTATAAAACCATTACATCGAAGACAGGAGTAAGTGATCTCTGTTATGCCTTTACTATAATTGTATTGCTAACGACTATTTAAGGAGAAAACAAGCACTTGAGTCAGGCTTCGAATCTCCTATTATTGAAGATATTGACACAAGCAAGGAAGGTGAAAATATTAGGGTAACGCCTATTGCTATAGCGTGACGTATTAATGGACACAATTTATACCATATAGAACACTCGTATTACGGAGTAATTAGAGCTGCTATACTTCAATCACTTCTACCATTTAGAAACTGGAGAATAGAAAATTACTTTTATATTCAGAACGCTCTTATATTTTCTTTCACTAACTTTATACTTCTGGAAGCCAGTTATATACATATATATGATAAGTGCAACGCTACTACTAACTTAACAGTGTCATATAGCTCTAAACCGACTTGACAATAACTTGCCATCAGCTACAAAGTCCTTATCATACCCAATTATCATCTTAGACTCCTTTGTCTTTGAGAAAACCTCCCCATCTGGGAGGACAAGCCGCTGATATTCTGGATCCGTGTACATCTATCGGACATAAGCAGTACTCCCATATATACCGAGACTAAAATACTTGCAGCCATTATATCCTCCAAGCTCGCTGCCCAAAAATTGACTTCTCCATCATACTCGGCTACTGGAAGACCCTGCGCAGCTAGCACGGCCGAGGCGGTCTTGTTGACATGGAACTATACCAAGAGTCAATTCATGGCTCGCATTATGTCGCGGCGAGGACTTGACTTGTGAGAACTTCAGTATCTTTTCTTTGACAATCGGAACGCCTAGGAAAATCTGTGCATGAGGCCCCTCCCAAGTGAATTGTCACGTATTAGCAGAGGGTAGCAAAGGACTTTTATCTCGGCCTTGCTTACTAGTTGCGGAATTCCTCGTCTGTAAGCGTGTCAAGCGTCTTTATGAGAAGTGTAACTCTTACTGCCATATTTGCGGATATAAATTAATCTGTTAGATTCTGTAAGTGATTCCACCAGTATTTAATATTTTTGGGTTGGGTTTTATTTTATTTTATCATAAGTCAATCGGTTACGGGTCAATTTGTATGCTGGATGCAATATTGTTCAATCGGGCACGGGTTAATAATTATTTATATGCCCGACAGCATAGTAGTATAATAAATAGAACATTAGCAGAACTATATGCTGTGCTTGCGGCTAGGTCATTGGTATTAGAGATATGAAGATATTCTTTTCAAAAGGCGTCCCATTTTATGATAGCAGCATTATATTGCCTATCCTGCTCTACGAGATGATGGTTAACGGTAGGTGGAGGGAGCTGAAACGACCAAGGGCCTGTTCTGCTTCACCGCCTTGGGCAGAATACGACTCTAAGGGGGTGGCAAATCAACTTCGCGTAAATTAGTAGATGATGTAAAGTAGTACCCCGCCCCTTAATATTAGCGAATATTGTGACGTCGATGTCTACTCCGTACAGCAGAAATGTTACCTATGCGATATCGTCATCATTCCAAATCTACCTAGGTAGATACTTCTAAGACACTTGCAATTACTACCTAAGCACTTCCATTGAATCTCTCAACCAGATAAGGTAGTGCTATTTCCCCAACTCTCACGCTTCTTTACCATCAATGTGGACTCAACTTGACGACTTTGAGAGTATAGGTACCTAGCAATTACTATTCCCGAGACCTCTTAAGAGTCTCTTTCCTCCATTAACTTGACTCCTTCCGTACCTGACACAAAATCATGTCTCAGAAGCTACGTGTTCCTTTAAAAGCTCTGACGTCACGTTGTGTACCTTCCTATAAGACGAGTTGTGTGTCCTTATTAACACCCCTCCCGCTCTCTATGCACCCTCTTTCTCCAACCAACTTATCCGTCAATAACCTCAAACATCTTCGAAAGCAATTCTCCACCACGCCCGCAAACATGTCTGCATCCAACAACAACTTTCTCCTTAGCGAGGTTTTCAATGTCAAGGGCAAGGTGGCTACTTCAATTCCAACCATGGATCTCTCAATTAACCATCTCAGGTTGCTCTCATTACTGGAGGTGGAAGTGGCATTGGTCTTATGGCCACTCAAGCCCTCGCAGTAAACGGAGCAAAAGTCTACATCGTCGGCCGCACCAAGGAGAAGCTCGACACCGTAGTCAAATCTCACGGCCAGAATATCGCCGGCGAAATCATCCCTATTGTCGCAGATGTCACACAGAAGAGCGAAATCGCCAAACTAGTCAAGGAGATCGAGTCCCGAGAGAAATGCCTCTGCATCCTTATCAACAATGCGGGAATCGCAGGCAGCACACAACAGACAGAAGCCAAGACGGCGGAGGAGATGAAGAAGAATTTGTTCGATGACGAAAGCTCGACCTTTGAGGATTGGGTTAGCACATACCGAACAAACGTCCCACAACTCTTCTTCATGACCACAGCCTTCCTTCCCCTACTCCAAAACGCCTCCGAAACCCACCACGGATATTCCGGCACCGTCATCAACATCTCCTCTATCTCCGGCATTGTACAATCCTCCCAACACCACTTCGGATACAACGCCAGCAAAGCAGCGGCTATCCACCTCACCAAGCTGCTCGCCTCTGAGATTGCTGAGAATGGTTTGAAGATTCGAGTCAATAGCATTGCTCCTGGTGTGTTTCCTAGTGAGATGACGGCAGGAGAGAGCGGAGGTGATCAAAAGAGTCATATTGAGAAGGACAAGTATGCGAAGTTCCTGCGAGGCGACCAGGCAAGGATGAGGATATGGCTGGTGCGGTGCTGTTCACGGCCGCGAATCAGTATTTGAATGGCCAGACGATTGCGGTGGATGGTGGTTACATCTTGCATGCTGGTGCTTAGATTATGATAGAGTTAGTATCAAGAGGAAAACTTGCAGATTAGCATAATAGGATTGCATGGTTATGAGCAGCCAAAACCTACCCTTATGCTCCAGTGCGCAAAGCAATAAAGACATAGCTATTTACCAAATCTTCAAAGCACTCGCCTTCTCATCCGATGACTTACATCTCAGTCCTCCTCCAGTATTTGCTCCGTGATGCAGTTCCTCTCAACTTTACCTTTATTCATAGCCAGCACGGTAGCATATACATCGCCATCCATCCCAAAGCTTCAAAACCATCTCTCCACCCCTCCCGTCTTCAAAATCACAAGATCCGGACACCCTCTCGCCCTAGGTTTATATTCCTCACGCCCAATAGCGCCACAAGCCAACTCGCTATTATCGTCGACGACAACGGTTCTCTGATCTAGAGCAGCCCCTCGGTGACAGCCAGCACCCTCTTTATCCAAACACTGCGCGGCGCACCAGTCATGTACGAACTACTAGAACGGCACGTTGCCATCGCCTGCCACGGCTATGGACGGGTGCAGATTCTGGATACGGGGTATGGAGAGATCTTTCGATATGTGCGAGCCTGGATTTTGGCTTGATGGTTATCGGGAATGGGGCTTTTGAGTGTCAGGCTGATCTTTATGAATCTTATATCACTGATTAAGGGATACTTCTCGTTATAGCTGTTAATCTGATGGGCCGACCTTGGCTCTGTGGGTGGAAATGGAGATGTCCTTCAAGTTGGGCAAATGAATGCTGTCGTTGTGTCATTCCATGCCAGTACTTATAGGGATCAGAAAAGAAAAACAGGCACTGAAGTCATTGGAAGGCGAGTCGTGACAACAGATGAGGCTTGCGCAGAGATGTTTTACCCGAGGCGGTTCGGTTCGTGGGCATTACACTCTAAGTTATCGGTCGATCGAGCAGAAGTGGGGATTTCAGAGCGGGCGGAGCCAAGCCGCTAAGACGAGCAGCTGTGCCGATTGCTGGTGTCTTGCGGTGGTTTTAAGAAGAAGATAGATAGATATTCACTCTCATGTACACTGGATGTCAAGGTGAAGTCGTAATGCACAAACCATAGTCCATGGACATGCAGCAGAAATCGTTGCCTTGTACAAATAATCTTCTAAACCTGGTCATAGGTAGGTAGAAGGAAAAGAGTGAAGTAGGGACTAAACAGAGAGGAGATCTATATCACAAAAGGCATAAATCAGATGGTCATATCATTGTTTCTCGACTAGCATTATAGATTCAAAGCGTATGACAAACGCGACGGTCGTAATTCCCCCAGACCTTATACCCCAAAGGCATTATGAGCATCGTATCCTGGTGTATCTAATACTACAACGAAGAGAGGCTGCAATTCCTTCTGCAAGCCGGGAATGCAACGCAACACAACGCAACGCAATGGAAAGGAAAGCTACAATTCTTCAACTTCGGAGCGGAGGCGGCCTCTCCAATGTTGAGTGCCTAGCTCGTTCAACTCCTTCTCCGATTTGACCACCTCATCCCGACACATATAACCCTTCAGACATTCCACAAGCTCTGTTGTATCCAGGACCGCCAAGTCGCCTAGGAGATTCCTAGGCTTTCTGCCTCTTCCTCCAATCTTCTTTTCGACCCTTGTGCGTCCGAATAGAGTTGAATCCTTGACCACCCGAACATCCCGCAGTCCTCTCATCTTCTTCAGCCTCGTGAGGCCAAGGCTATCGATGGTATCTTTTTTCGACCATTGACGGGTAGTAGGGTCCAGCACGATGCCAAGCCACTTCATATTGTGGCAGCCGGCTAACAGATTGAGAGACCTCTCAAGCCAATAACGTTCGTCGACAAGGTCGAAGGTGACCCTCTTCAGGCATACTCTTCGCTCTTTTTCTATTGCGGAGAGGAAGCCAATAGCCGTTGCTAGAATGCGACTTGTCAGCAAATGTGAGGTAGAAGAGGAGAATGGGTTGCCTTACAGCCAGTGTCGCTAAAATACCGGGGCGAACGCAAAACAAAATGGTTCTGACCGAAGTATATGCTTAGAGAAATGGTGTAGAGGGATTTGCAAGTACGGCTGAGCGCAAGGTGATCTCGCAGGAGGCCTTGGTCGTCAAATAAATGATAGCCTTGGTGACCATGTGCTGCAACAGGGACAGTAAATTGGAAATGGTCAAGTTCCATTGGCTCTAGCGGATATTCACAGACAAGGAGACAGCTGATAATTTTCTTTTGTAGCTCCGGTTTGAGGTCGAGGAAGCGAAAGAAGGTGGGCGTGGGCGTGGGAGCAGGAGTGGGAGTGGGAGGAGAGGTTGACGCGATCGATAGCTGATTCGCAACCGCCGTGGGCATTGAAATATTCGAGGCGCTTCCTTGGGTCGCCATCTTTATTGTCGTTTGGAGATAGTCGAGATGGTGAGAAGGGGAAGGCGAAGGGTAAGGAGGAGCTATGATAGCTGAGAGAGAGGGGAAGCTCTTTGGTGCGCAGGTGTGGCAAGGGAGAAATAATAACCTCTGTGTGCGCGAGGTTGTAATGTTGAAGACAGGTGTCGAAATGTCCAATTAAATGGCACTGGCATTGGCATAGTGGAGACCGAGAAAGAAAGAGGTCCCGGAAGTATCTGGTCCAATTCATTTATGTTGAATGTACCTCCGTACCGCGGTCTGGCGCGGACGATGCCATCTCCAACCCCATCTCCCTCCCCCTTTCGCCTTTCGCCTTTCCCACCCACACCCCCTTGCAATCTGCCTTGCTCGATCTGTTCCTCAGTCTAGCAGCTGAAAGCACCATTTCTATTTCTGCATCCTATATGAACAGCTGTTTGCAGAGGAACAGCATCTCCGGAAGGGAAAAGCTCAGCTCCTGTGGGGAAATGGAAAAGCATTACGCAGGTACCCGCTCTGCAATGCTCGCTTTAAATCATCGCGAAAAGTTGGCATACTCGATATGGTGGGCTGAAATATATTGCTACCAGCAGTGGAAGGAGTAGCAGCCTCCAAAGCTGGATCAATGGCGGAGGCGTAGTCGTACTGTCCACTGTCAGAGACAGGAACCTGACTCCGCCCGTGATTTCATATGGGAAATCTTGTCTTTGTATGCAATTGCCGTTCATACAGCATCCCTTTGTTGTCTAGATGCATTCTTCCTTGCACAATCCTTTCTTTTCTCTGATATCTGCATATCAGATAAATTCTTGGACTTTTTATAGGTGTTATGCTTGCTCTTAGCAGAATCCGGGCCGGCCTAGTTGTTTTCTTGTATCAACTTCTTTCTGAACACCGATTCTCTTGGATTCCGGTCTCCAGGGCTGTCAAAGATAGCTTCTGAGACCCCTAAGTGACAACGATGTAGATGGAACCAGAGTCGTCTCAAACTACGTTGGCTAGGATACTGGCCAAACGTTTTCAATGGTTCTCCTGGGCTTCTGCAAATCAACACCAAAGCTGAGTTGCTTCGGATGTCGGTTTGGGAGAGCCAATTTCATGGAGAGCTTGTCACCCGGGATTATCGTTAGCCCAATCCAAATATTTGAACGACACCGGTTTCACACATGAGTCCAGTGAATATACGTTACCTTTTTCTCCTTACTCTTCTTCACGCATCACCCATAATACAAACTTCCCATCAACAAGAACGGCCGATCATTGTTTTCCAAGTAGTATTCAGAAAACAATAGTTCGAATGGAAAGAGGCAAGGCAGTTGCGCTTGAAGCAAGACATAATATCTCTCTGGTACAGCCTTACAACTGAGGAGCACAGTTGTGAAAGTGCTATCTTTCGTTTCAAGGTCTGATTTGCGGTTTTCGTAAGAGACGCGGTAATGCTGGGTAAGAGACGTAGAAATTTACATAGACCAATGCAGTTACGCATGAAGTCCCGTATATCTGTCAAGCCAGACGGGGAACAGTGCTTAGACATTGGTGGAAAGTCTGCCATATTGGGGTTTTAATGCGGTTCCAAACGCGGCCAGTTTCACAATTGCATTCGTTGTACTTGGTACTGATCATGATCTGATCTGATACTCCCAAGTATGGCTGACTGGATGTACCTGTGGAGTCTTGGTTAGCATTGAGGAAACCCAGAGTGCGAGGGGCCGATGCTCGAAAACGAACATTTACTCACAGGGATGAGTACCCCGACGATGAAGCACAATTCGACGAGCTGATATCGGCCGCATAGAGTTGTCTGCTGATTTAACCCTCGATGGGCTCTTGGACATTAAAGAGTATCGAGATAGTCATCTCCGAGGGGGCATTAAATCTGTCGCGTTTTCATCCACGGGAGCTGTGTTGGGTAGAGTGGAGGTTCAGCAGAAATAAATCTAGCTTGATTGTGGACTCGTGGTCGCACCTGCCGCAGTCACGTAACAGCATTTCGAACAACCCGCCGCGCCTTCCTCTACGGACGCTTTCGGATGGCTCGATACAAGTTCAATAGACTGTTTGAGGCTTCCAGATGGTCAGCAGCTGTGGAAACATATTGGCTAATATCAGAGCTTACGAGTCATCGTCGACGTCCTGGAAGGTTGCCATCGCTCGGTCTTCGGACACAATCATGTCATGTCATCTCGACGAAGATCTACTCCGTCAATACCATCGAAGTGTTGTGAGTAGCACCGATTGTCGATGCTGATCGAAGAATCCTTGATATAATACAGCGTAGATCTGAGAGGTGCGCGGAATCCTCTGCTCGAGTGCGCCGTCCAGTATCCTAGGACGGTGAAGATTCTGCGCAAGAAAAGTCTGCGACAGTGCAGTGACAAGATGTAAGTTCCCGCAGACAGATGGTGTCGAATCAACATTAACAATGCGCAGCTGGTGGTGATGTGGAAGGTAACCTGGTCTCCAGTTCTGCGGTGAATTCATTGGTTGAAGAAGTGGTAAGCACGTTACCGTGGGGTCTAGGAGGAGTCTCGCTTGCAGAAAAGGACCCCTCCGACGTGCCCTTATCGGTCTCTTGCTTGACTCCCCCCTCCCGCATTATGTTTGTCTTTGAGGAACTTCCCTCCGGAAAGAGGATCTGCGGTGGGAATCGAAACACGATGCACTGTCTAACACTGACCTTCGGAATAGCTTGCCTTTCAATATTCGATGCCATAGGTAACTACCTCTGAAACAAGGGGGTCCACGCCCACGCCCACGCCATGGCCGACGCGACGACGACGAGCTTTACCATCCAGCGTTATCTCCCTTCATCCCCACCAGCTTACCGTAAAAACCATCCAGCCCCGCTCATGCTAACCTCCATCCCAAGCCAGCAGCGGTGTTACCCTCGGGCCCATGGATTATTGCATGACCGAACGTCGCCCACCAAGAGCCGCATTTCTCTTCCCGGGTCTCCCGCGCCTAGCTTCAGCATCCGAAGCTAATTATATTAATTATCTATGGATGCTACCCGTGATCGGCAGCAGGGTACCTTAGGCCCTACAAGCGCAACTCCTAGTATCACCACGGAGGGCAATCGAAAACATCCATACAATCTCTAGAGCTATACGACTTCAACGCAGTATGCCAGCTTAAAGCCAGCGAACCCTCCGCGCACCTATTCTATCAGTCTGCAATCCAATCCATCGAACCATCATCCGCCCCAGCAATCCACAGCCCCTGTTACAAGCACTTGGAAACCAGCACCACTGCAACACAATCTGGAAGTGCGGTGCTGTAACCAGTACGAGCTGATTCGAATCAGAATATTTTCAATAACCGCAGTCAACCCCAGCGCAGCAAAGTGTGTCCGTTGCGTTAAAGGCAGATAACGGGAAAACCCCAAACCCATTCTCATTCCCCCCTAACAACTAGGAACACACCACCTTCGCCTTCACCGTCTGGAACAAACCCAGCACTACAGCTAAACAGATATAGTAGCTTACTCCTTACCCCGTATAATCTACATATCGCCGGAACTACGTTTAGTATAGGATGAGAATAGTTAGTGCAGTCTGCACAGCTCGTTTAATACCAAGAATATGCATATAATTAATAAGAAAAGAAAAGTTTGTATTTATTCGTTACATAATATGCTTGCTATCAAGAAACCATAGGTATCTATTTAATATACATCTACACGCCTCCCAGCGTATCATCAACTCCTCCCTATTGCTAAGACATTCCAACGCCCTCCCACCCGCTTACAAGCTATTCCCCACATCATAACTCCTCTCTTTCTCGCCAATCCCATTCCGGATACGATTCTCAGCATCTACAACGCGTCTCGGCAGACCATGCCCAATACCAAAGAAGACGAAGACCGCCCACTTCCATCTGAACGGGTTAATCGCAATGCAAAACGTAAACCACCATACCAGTTCCAAGTACGTAAAGAAGTCGAACGCGCCAGTAGGAGCGAACTTCTTCAGGACGCGCGTCATGTCAATCCAGCGTTCCATCCAGAAGGGACTGGGGCGCGTAAGCGGGTCAGAGAGGAACATGAGCAAGATCCTGGTGTAGATTCCAATGTGCCAGTTCCCGACACTGCCGATGGCGTTGACGTACGTGCAGTTGTTGCAACAGACGCTGGGGTGAGCAGGAGGGAAGGTTTGCAAATACCAGTTGGGCGGAGAGTAGGGGTCCACGAAGTTATCGTCAGGGAGGAAGGCCAGCGATGGACGGTCGAAGCCAGTGGCCATTACAACCATGTCGCCCTTGATGACCTTTTCGTGGCCAGGTCCGCCGGCTGGGACGCCTTTGGCTCGGATGTTGAACTTGACGCCTTCTTCTGTGAAGCCTTTGATGTCGCCCCGCAGCCATTCAGCTTTGCCGGAACGGATCTTGTCCATTACGTCGGAGTTGACCATTGGGGTGCCAGTAAAGAGTCCTTTGTCGGTAGGGGCTAAATCTTCGAGGTCGCGGTAGAAAAACTTTTTAAGCAGAAGTTCCGGGATCCAGGAGAAGATTGTCTCGCCGCCGAAAATGTTGAATGAGAGCAAGACATCGATGATTGGGTTCCGGGGAATGATCCACTTGTCAGATCTTGCAAGGATATAAGTCTTGTCTGCGTCTTCATGGGAAGCAAACTCCAAGGCTTCCACAGCGCTTGCTCCTCCACCAATGATAATCATTTTCTTGCCCTTGGCCTCTTTCCCGGTCAAATCAGACGAATGGTAGATCTCCCCCTTGAATTTATCCATGCCAGGCATATGGGGCATCTTTGCATCGCCACATGTTCCGACAGCAGCAATGATGCCCTCGAAACGTCCTTGGGATGGATCATTTATGATCCAGCGTCCCTTGTCATCTTGGTAGACTTTCTCAACTTTGGTATCGAACTTGGTTTTCTTCTCGAGGCCATACCGTTTCCAAAGCTCTGTAATCTGGGAGACAATTTGTTGGCGGTTGGGGTATCCACCATTCCATTGAACGGATGGATGGAAACGATACATAATGGAGTGGATTTGAAGCCCGGAAGTATTATTTACTCGCTGTTTCACTATTAGCTAAATCCTTTGCTTGTGGAGAAGTTGACTTGCGCTCCAAATACCACCCAGTTGTTTTCTCGGACCAGCCTCGAAAATCTGCACATCAAATCCATGACCAACACAATGAGAAGCCGCAGAAACACCCGTCAGGCCAGCACCAATGATAGCAATTTTGGGTCTACCAGGCGTGTCTCCTGGCTGTGGAGGATTTGGAGATAGAAGCTTATCGATAAACCACTGCATAAGCTGGTAGAGGAAGACAAAGGGATGAAGAATTGGATTCTCCATGCTGGATGGAAAAGAGTCGAGTTTTTCAATTGAGCTTGAGCAAAAGCTTATGAATTGAAAGTAAAGCAAAGAAAGAAACGTAAATGCAATTGAACGTTGAAGCTCCTGCTTTTGTTGCGGGAAGGGAGCGGGTGCGGCGTTCTGGTCCGAGGTGTGATGACGTAGCTAACCATCTCGGGGAATTTATCTCTCGTCTCGTCTCTTCATGTGACAGTCCTAAGGTAAAGATAGCCCCCCCTTAAATAAGCGAGAACAAGGCAGTTTCACTCCACTCTACTCCACTCCTGTCTGCACGACATCCTTGCACATGCTTGCAGAATCCACAGCATCTGAAATAATAATGACGAAATGTCAATCCATCTGGGCGGCAGTAATACTGTAGACAGCATTATATCCGGATGGGTCTGCATGAAAACCAAGAAGGGCTTTAAGGTTAGTGTTGTCACAAAACATTAGAATTGGCTTTCTTGGCCAAGACAACTCCAAGAAGTGGGAATAGCCTCAAAAGCACAGGCCACGTAAAATGATAAATGTTTACAATATCAAGCACGATAGTATATAGCCTAAGACTGCCTAGATAGCTAAACTCAATAGAATGATATCTCTTTCCCAAACCCCCAAGTATAAGCAACCGTCCTCATTTGAAATGCATCGCAGATGGCATACGGCACATATACGAGCATCACGTGATGTGGATGTAGTGTCAATAACCATTTGAAATGGTTTCGTTTCAACTCGATCTGATAAAATCAATCAAGTAGAATTGGATTTTGAATGAATGAGTGAGACTTTTTTCTATAATAAAAAGCAGATGACAATTTCGCCAAACTCCCTCGCTAGCTCCAGAATGATGCATAATACCCATCACATTCCATGCTCGTGTTTGTATTGAAAATGCAACACCTAAAGTCTTCGGTCTAATCCCTCGCGAGTAACCGATGCACCCAATGCTGAAATCAATCAAGTGTGCTCATTAAAAGTCCATCTACGCTTTGGAGCAATCTCCCGAATCTTCTCCGCGTACCCGGGGGGCCTGGGACTTCCCCAAAGACCCAGAGGCGCAACATCATCCTCTTCATGTTCACTCCCTTTTCTGGCAGCGGTTGGTTCTTCAACTACTTGTTCTTCTGCCTCCTCTAAAGGTTCATTCTCCTTCGCGACTTGAGCATCCTTTTCGTCTTCGCCGAAGTTCAAGATCATGTCATCCGTTGACTCGGCCTCCTCTTCTGGCTCCTCTTGGTGGAAAGCCGATCCCCACAGACCAACCGAGGGTTTACGCGCTGTTTGATAATCTCGAGGAACTGAACCTGCAACACTGGCTGCGCGGCGAATGCTGCCAAAGTTGCTCGATGTTGGCGCAAGGCGGACTTTATTCACATCAAACGGTCTACTGTTGGATGTGAAGCGCTCTTGGAAGGTGGAAGTGGATGCAAGGGAAGAAGCTCTTGATAAGAGAGGCGGAGTTGAGGTGCTGCTGGATCGTAGATGCTCTGTGTTCGCGACGAGCTTGACTTCGTACTGTTCCGATATGTTGAGATTTGCTGATGAATTTCGAGAGTGGCTTGGTGTATGATTCGGAGAGCTTGCTGGAGTTGGCTTGCGAACCGCCATGGTCAGAGATGCCATGCCTACATCCAATAAGACCGGTTGGTTTGTCAGAGCTCCGATCAAGGCATTACAACCTGCGCCGTGAGTAACTAGAATAAGGACCAAGTCTGTGTTCTCATGCTCGTCGATCTCTTCAGAATGTCCCCCAGGACTAGCAGGTGGAGTCTTCGTGAATAGCATGCCCGGGGCATCATCACTCTGATACCAGCCCACCATCTGGTGCAACCCCTTTCGGAACCGCTTATGCATCGAACTCCACTCTTCGCCGTACTCGCCTCCGCTCCCCCAGTTTTGAGGATCGCGCATGCTATCCCACTGATAATCTACATCGACGCAGGCGTCTCGAGAATGAGCCACATATCCAGGTGGAATGGGATGTGAACTCGAGATCGCATAGTTTGGGACGGGAGGCTCGTAAATGCCATGCTCCGTGGGTACTGGGGATCTGCTTCGGATAGTATGATGGCTACCATTCGTACCAGCGCTGCTTAGACTGATGGTCCTTTTTCTCCTAGGCAATGCGTGAGCCATGGAGGATACAGTTGTAAGAGGACCCTCCTTCTCTTTCTCCTTCTCGGAATTTACCACTGGACTGCCCCACCCACCTGGAAATCCTTGAACCTGAGGAGAACCATTTGCCTCCTTGAAGTTTATGAGATTGCTATAATCCTCTCTTCGGAGTAAATCCGCCTTGGCTCCCGCATTCATCATAATGGAGCTTGGGGGTGGGGTAATGAGCTCGAAATAGTCCGGCGTCAGCCATTCCCCGAGGAAAGGATCAACGCGTATTGTAGATTTCTTGATGTTATCTGGCTGTTCCCGGGGCTTGCCGTTAGATTTCGACGGGTCAAGAGCGGAGTCAGGATCCAAAGAAGGAGACCCTGTTATGACAGATGGTCGAGGTCTGGGAGAAGAGTGTGTCTGCAGTGCTTTGTCCTGGGATGAAGCCGGTCGGTGGTGGGTATGTCCTGGGTTCTGGGCCAATCCGGAGCTGATGGCGATGGACGTCTGCACGCATCGCTGGAATGGCGATGTGTGTATAATGACTTTGTGCCTCCGTTTCCTCCTATCTCCTGCCCTTTTGTCTCCTCCACTTGCATCCGGAATGTCATCGTCAGTCTCTCGACTTCGTAAGATACTGGCTATGCGAGCCCCCAGAGCTCTTGACTGTGTCCAGCCACCATAGGTAAGAGGAGGGTCGTAGGGAGTGGGGGATGTGAGATGCCACTGCTTATCAGCAGCGTCTAGTCGAGCGCCGTGTCTGCGTGGCCGTCAGTATAAAGCCGTTTTCTGGTATTGCCATTCGCCCCCTCCTCGACTCCTGTCAAGAAGAATGGAACAGTAAACAGGCAGAAAGAAATAAGGGATTCAAAAAGGTCTCGGGAATGGACATACCTGACGACAATAATAACAGCTGGTGGCCAACCCATTATATTCTCATGACGATGGTGAGGCTCCAAGAATTCTCCCAAAAGGTTTGAAGGATGCAAAATCAAGGGTCTTTAGCGGGGTGGGGTTTGCGTTGCGTTGCGTTGCGGAGTGCATGTGACGACGGGGTGAGCGGCCGCATTATGTAGCCTCAATTGCTCAGTAAGCCGGGCCGCCATTATCCAGGGGCAGGGCTGCAGGCGCAGGGCGCGATCATTACATGATACCACCAATAAATATCCTCAAACTCCAAATATCTTACTCTGTTGCCAACCAACTACATTCAACTCCATGATACTACGGCCATAGTACCCTCACAATGAAGCTCGCAAACTTCCTCCGTTTGCCCGTGTTACTGGCATCAGTACTGGCGCCAATCCCCATCGCCGCAGAGCATACAAGCAACTGGGCAGTTCTAGTTTCCACCTCCCGATTCTGGTTCAACTACCGCCATCTAGCCAATGTGCTCTCCCTCTACCGAACCGTCAAGCGGTTAGGAATCCCAGACTCCCAGATCATCCTCATGCTGCCCGACGACATGGCATGCAACCCGCGCAATGCCTTCCCGGGAACCGTATACAGTAACGCGGACCGCGCCGTGGATTTATATGGAGACAACATCGAAGTTGATTATAGGGGATATGAAGTTACGGTGGAGAATTTTATAAGGCTGTTGACGGATCGCGTGGGCGAGGAGATGCCGCGGAGTAAGAGGTTGTTGACGGATGATCGGAGTAATATTTTGGTGTATATGACGGGGCATGGGGGGAACGAGTTTTTGAAATTTCAGGATGCCGAGGAAATTAGCGCGTTTGATTTGGCGGATGCTTTTGAGCAGATGTGGGAGAAGAAGAGGTGAGAAGATCCCGGAGCGATTACAGTGGTACAAAGCTGACGAGACAGATATCATGAGCTTCTTTTTATGATTGATACGTGCCAGGCGAATACTATGTACAGCAAGTTCTACTCTCCGAACATAATCGCCACGGGCTCCTCCGAAATCGACCAATCCTCCTACTCCCATCACGCAGACAATGACGTCGGAGTGGCTGTTATTGATCGGTACACATACTACAACCTCGATTTCCTAGAGACACAAGTGCGGGAACCAAGCAGCAAGATGACACTTGGGGATCTATTCGACAGTTACGACGAGTCTAAGATCCACTCACATCCAGGCGTTAGATGGGATTTATTCCCTGGTGATGAGCAAGGAGGCCGGGAACGATTAGTTATGGATTTCTTTGGGAACGTGCAAAACGTCGAGGTGGATAATGCTGGGGGGAATGACACGGAGTGGAAAGAGGACCTATTACAATTGGGTAAAAAGATTGCGGAATTGCGAGAAAGAGCTGAAGCACAAGACGCTGCTGTGAAGAACAATACTGTCCCGGAATCTAAAGGAGGGAATCATCCCTCACGCAAGATCAGAGCTGCGAAAGTGGAGATAGATGAGACATGGTGGGGGAAGAAAGCTGTTGGTGCATTGGCCTTGGGTGGGTGCGCTATTGTTTGGTTAGCGGGGACTTATCAGGAATCTACGTAGTTCATTTTCATTTGATTAATGAGTAATATACCAGTTCAACTACTTCAGCTTGCCGTTGTTCTTGAGACCTGGCTTATGGCGGTGGAATGGGTTGGGCATATAGTAATGGTGAACTATGCGCAGCAATGAATGTTGTAATAGCGCAGGTATTAAGTGAAAGTGATTGTTCAAAGTTTACTCTGCATATGGAAAGCTCTTCTATAAGCAGTTTTCCCCTGGATTGTGCGCCAATATAACCTTCAAATAGGCGATTCGTTAGAAGCAGAGTAGTTCGGAATCCCGTTAGATACGTATAGGTCTATGACAGCGGGCCTGTCGAATCATATTCGTTAATTCGGCACGGCAGTCTCCGCCACAGCTCCATAGCCGGCCCATGACAGGGAAACGGGACAGACAATTCAAAGAACGCCGGCGTCGTCACACCCATGATAGGCGCCAATAACACTGTCGCCTCAGCAGCCGTCATCCGGAACCATGTTAGGGGCTCAAAGCCCAGGTTCACGCGTAGTTCTTGGAGTCCTTTCATACTAGCGAGGTTCGCCCATATCTTGCACCAGCGGTTATACCTAAAATACCCTAATTTCCTCGATGCTCCAGGGCCAGGAGGGAGAGGGGGATCACCATTGCGACCAGTTGGCCAGAACACGAAGCGGAATGAGCGGATAGTGTCAATTCTGTATCTTGGGAGAAGGCGGGGGAGAAACTCGACGTGGTCGGCGATGGCAGTTCTGAATTCATTGGTTGCGTAGAATAATTGGGCGGTTTCTGAGTATCTGAGACATATGTAAGGCACCTCATCTCAAGTCATGTTTTCACTTGGATTACTTACGTTTGATGGCAGGTGAGGAAAAGCGACATTGCCCCGCCTATGCTGATTTTGTCATTTGGTGGCTCATAAACATAGTTGTATCCGCAGAAAATGTATGATGAGCATGTGCAAGGACGATTGCCATTGTCCCAGGATCCTAGATTATAGAAGTTAATGTTTGGTATTGAGAAGGCATTTCCAATGAGATCAGGAAGGGGTTTTTTTGAAAGAAAACGGAGAGGTCAAAGGACTCAAGTATAGGATATTAAGAATTCTGGACGCCTCTTACTCATATGTACCCAACTACTACCAACACAGTAATTCCAGATCATTTCGCGGATTTCGCGAGGAAGATTAAGAAGTAAAGAGTCTGTTTGAAGTATTGGGCTCGCAGGTGTCCTCGTTTTGTCCTTGGAACCCATCAAAGCCATCGCCTGCTGACGCTTAGACTTATAATATATTCCACGGGGCGGTGGGTGAGAACGGCGTTCTCCATATTTGATTTGACGGTTCTTCTCATCCACATAGGATTTCCACAGAAGGAAAGAAAAAACGACTGGGCTAGTTGGGATCAAGACAATGACACCCAACGTGACCAGCGGATAATACGCCCAGGTTGATAGTTCCCTTTGAGTCATCTTCAGAGGAACTTTGTTTGGGATATCAAGAGTGAAGCTACGCATAAAGGGAGACGCTATAGGTATATGTACTGTAAAGGCGCAGAAGGCACAGCCCCGTTCTTGCAGCCTAGCTGTGGATACGCTAACACTCTTTGATTGATCTGGCAGATTATTGATGAATGCCTCATGACCAGATAAGTAGAGAAAGTACGCAAAGCTGTGAGGTCTTTCGCAGTTTTTAAAAGTTGACTGGATGGTGAAGAGAACCAGAAGATGTTACACTACGCTGAGGCGTTATATGTGCCTAGGTTAGCCTAGTCCTACAATGCATTGCCGAGGTTTCCCCATAACCACCAAATACCTGCCTTTGTAAAAGATTCAGCCTTGCGCTAAATCAAGCAACATCAACAAAAGCAATGCCATTGAACAAAGGAAACCACAACGGGTGACCTTGAGATGTGCCAGATATACAATTGACCATTTAACATGGGTCTCCACGGAAACTAGCCAACTCATACAACTAGTTCCTACGCGTCAATTATGGCCATCCTCGACGACTTTCTCACCTCCATCTCGGGCTTTCTGAGAGCCAAAGACGCATTGCAATTGAAGTCGTGGCTTGCCGTCGAGCCACCAGTCGATCAGCAGTACTACAAGCTTGCACAGGAGTTAAAGGCCTCCTTCCGCGACGGCGATCACCTCGAACGGCGCATTACGAAGCTAATTCCCGAGAACGACGATGGCAAGGCTGACGAAGGGGATGTGTGGCCTGGCTTCCTGGTATTCATGAAAGATTACTTGGAGTTCTGGAGGGACGTCAATTTTGAGGACCTGTTGGAAACGCATTTGCAATTGACTGGGCTAGTCAAGTACGTATATCCTCAAGGCCATCTTGAACATTTGAGTAACGGGAACCTGCAGCGCTTGCATTACCGCTTTATCCAACTCGAGCCATGGCATTGTTGTGCTCCCAACTGCCATTCAACTGTCACAGGCCTTGTCGACTCTTGCGATGACTCTCGACAATCGACCAGATTTGACACGGCGGCTGCGCAAGGTCACGGACATCGATCAGGGAGAAACAAGGAAAACACTGGTCGAGAGCACTGCAGAATCCATACAAAGGGCCTTTACCATGTGCTTGACCGAAAGAAGCACGAACCGGAATGGTATAGGACGAGACGGAAAGCCTGAAGGAAAAAAGATTGGCATATACTCGTTTGCAAACCTAGCGTTGAAATTGTTTTTCAAAGTATAGTCAAAATACCCTCCAGAATACATATATCTGATTAAAATTACAGTGCCGGAAGACACAATCCGCAAACCAACTTTTCACAAACATATCACAGCACTCACCTCCGCTTGCTCTCTATCCCGCCAGCCAGCGCGTCACATACCTGTTCTATCTTGGGCGCTTCCTCTTCATCAACGACTCCTTCTATCGCGCCCAATTATGTCTGCAATCTGCCTACGATCAGTGTCATGCTCAATGCACAAATCAAAGACGAAACATCCTCATCTATCTCATTTCAGCAAACATGATACTTGGTCGGTTTCCCTCGCGACCTTTTATGTCACGTCCCGAGGCCGCTGGGATTCTCGAAAAATTCGCCCCAATCTCAAAAGCAATCCGAAAGGGTGATATAGTTGCCTTTAAGCGTGCCCTAGGTCCTGAGTCTAGAAACGAGCAGTGGTTCTTCCAGAAAGGTGTCCTCCTTCCACTACTTTACCGCTGCGAGATTCTAGTATGGCGATCCCTCGCTCGCAGGGTATTTCTCCTCACATATACATGGCCATTTGATCCGAATTCTCGAAAAGCACCAACTTTGGAAATCACGGATCTGGTAGTCGCTGCACAATATTGCCAAAAAGTGTTAGAGGGGTGGCAAAAGCCGGTTGATTCTATGGCTGCCATGCAGTCGGGACGCACACACCCAAATACGCTGTTTATGAAAAGTCCTGATCTAGTTCCGCCTCCTCAAGGACCCAAGAAGCTCGGGGCGCAAGGAGGAACTGTGTATGGCAATAAAATGCCGGACCTGTTAGAGATTGAAGCTATAGTCGCAAGCCTTGTACAGCAAGGCTTACTAGGTGGATTCATCAGTCACAATCAAGGCAAATTCGCAATTCTAGGTGCAAAGATACGAGGTGGACCATTGAATGCAGGGTTTCCTGGTGTCTGGGAGGTTGTGAAAACTCGGGCTGAACGGGAAGGCAAGAACACTGAAGTGCCAGCATGGGTTCGGAGTGAGAGGAAAGCCCCAATGGGAGGGGTTGTCAACCTGAGTGGTATTGCGAGACCTGTGGGAAGTGGCGGATGAGGGAAATAAGGGTTAGGACTCGGGACAGAATAAGGAACCAGGGAGGACCTATTACCTACAAACTACAACATTGCGATCAGAGGACGGATATCAACTCTCGGTCAAGAGGTGCGACAGATTCAAGCCAAAGCATGAATGAACGCAGAGCCTAGCAATTCCATCAAGCTTCAGCATTTAGAAGCATAGCTTGAGATCTCGCTGTCTCAATCAAATGTACCTTGGTCACGTGTAAATTATGGACTACAAGCAACCTGTAGCATGTTGCAAGCCGGCAGATTTACATAGCATAGCATATTGACATCATCGCTCATCCAATCTTTGCTTGCTTCGAATACTTACTGTTTTTTGTCCTTTGACTTTGCCCCTACCCCTGCTTTTGCTCCTTTACCTGTGTCTACCTTTAGGGTAGCCTTCTCAGGTGCTCTTTGGCAAACAGAATCTGAGAACAGACTATGCCTTGCCCGCACCAGAATGTTGCTGCAGGTCATATCCTAGGGTTTTTCTCCAGCATTGGAGTTTCGCGCATATTCAGCTCTCCCCAGCGCATCAATATCCCAATAACGTTTAATAAGCCATTTTTATCTATAATTACTTGTATAATTAGAAATAAAGAAACGTAACTTGTAGACAGCGCTATAAGACATTATAAAGGCTAAGACCTACAATTTGGGAGCAGTTCACATCAAAAGGGGACGGAATTTAAACTTGAGTTTAGGAATTATGTTGACTTATTTGGCAATTATAGTCTCAGATTATGGTATAGATCAGATTATGGCTAGTCCTGACTCCTTAGCAAAGACAGCCTATGATTGAGATTGCGGCTATCTTATCTTAGATGCTGTTTGCCAAATAGGGAATTCCTATCGCCTATAAGTATAGCTTTCTCAGTTTTCCGAACTTTGCTCCAATATTTGGCGATAACAGAGCTTTGAATGTCCTGCTTGGAAACCCACTCATACTTGTCATCCAAGTCCCAATCTCCTGCCCAGCCAACGAGGTATTCTTGGGCTTGCTTGTAATTTCCGGCCAACGGTTTGTGCGTCAAAATCTCTTCCACAATCCATCGGATATCATCTGCGCCAACTTGGAAAATGCTGTTTTCTTTTTCTTTGTCTATCACAGATTTGGTCTCTTGTTTGCCCTCTCCTCGCTCGCTTCTGGTCACGAGGCCTGCACGCCCAGAAGGCAAATCTTCGTATTTATCTTTGCCCAGTTCAGGGCTTAGTCTCGCTCCGAGTTGCTTTCCATGGGTAGCATGAGAAGCTACATTGCCTTTCTGCGAGTTGCTATCTGTGTCTGCAACTCCAACTACAAGATCCTGGGGAACAGCGACGTTGTCATCTTCTTGCACGGCTTTCAGGAATTCGACGTGTATGCCTTCGCTCACCACTTTAAGTTCTTCTATACTCAGCCCCGGCTCCCATATCCTCTCCTCACTTACGCTATCCCTCCTCACCAACGTTTCCCTCGGAATCTGGCTCCACACCAAGAAAAGTCGATCGGTTTCTGGCAGTGGGGTGCCCGTTTTTATAGAGCGGGAAGTTTCATGCAGGGCATTGTGCAATTCCACCGCGCTGAAGACCAGTGCTTTATGTTTCTTTAGCCGCTCTCCAGATATCGTGTATACGATCCATGAGCCTTCTAGACCCGCCATCTTGGGTGATGCAATCCTGCGTTGCCTTATCTCTTCCTCTGCTGCTTTCCTCGTTGTCCACAGTGAAACGAAATCGCTCTTCGGCACGATATCTGGGGAAGTACTGTCGGCGTGTTGTGCAGGATCGACATGGTGGATGAGCATTTCCCTCAGGCTAGCCAAAGAGTCCGGAGGATTTGTTGCTGTATCTGAGACGCTGAAACCCGTTTGAAGGAAAGATTTAGCGGGTGAAGCTTGCTGGAACTCTGCACGGTAGAGAGTTGTAGGCATGCTCTCGGAGCTGACGCTGTATTTTTGTATTGAAAAGATGTCCGGGTCGCCGTCGCGGGATAAAAGGGATGATGTAGAGAGTCGAGTGATGCTAACTTTCTCATTTTCCTTTCCCTTTCCGGGGGTGGACTTTGGTTTTGGAGACATGTTAAAGAGTGCGTCTGATCTTGTTTGCTCCAACGCTGTTGGTATTGAAATCAATACTCAAGATTTGAAGAGCAAGATATCCATCCGTTTTATATCCTTGCTGACGCTTGGCAAGGTCGACGTATATGTCATTGTGAATTGGTCGCTCCTGCTTTATATTCACCGCAAAAATGATGCTTCCTGTGAATTGGATTTGAAGCAACTTCCTGAACAACTCTAGAAGATGTGCGTCCGGAAAAAAGCTGGCCACTTTCTTCTTAGGCTCTTTTAAGAATCTATGCCATATGATCAGATGTACTAGATAGATTTATATTTCTTAGTTCCGCAAAACTTCCGTTTAAGGATACTGAAAACTTTGCATACCTTAAGGTTATGAAGAAGTCTGATGTTCACTACTATAGCAGTTTCCACCAACTAGACATGCCAGCGAAATGAATTATATATTCATTTATATTACCCGTGATGTGCTGTGATCCAGTCCGATGTTGTTTACCTATCTTAGTTTCTCTTTAAATTCTCGCTTTTTACTCTGGGATTCAGTAGTAGGTATTCATTTTCCTCATCAGCGGACTCTTTCGCGCCATCCCTACCTATGGGGCGATAGTTTCCCCAGATGTCTCTCCACCTCCACCCTACTCCCTTTATCAATAAACCCCACACCACACCACTATCTCACGCTTCCACCTCTAGCACAACGACTTAGATTTCGCCGCCCTCTCCCCCCTAAGTCCTATCTGTTCGCTGATGACAACTCGACAATCCTCACATGGTTAATCGTAACCTGATCTCCATACTATCGCGTCTGTTCTCACGCCTCTCCCCAGCGTGTCGAAATTCCTCTATTCCCTAGTGACACTTTGCTTTAAAGTGCCTATCAATATATAGAGCTTTAACGTGCATCGACTTTTCACCTCCCATGTCCTCTCAAACGATTATAAACATGCGTTCTTGGATTATATAAATACAAATTCTCTTTATATGATTCAGCTAATGCTTTTTCACCCGGGTTTGGCCCACATTAACTTTCTACAATGTCATAAGGGGAACAACTTGGCTGGAAATTGTTATTCCTAAAATATGATTTACTTGCGTGGTGTTTTCTCTCCATGATAGAAGGTAAAGAGGCGGCAGATGCCTATTCTAGTTTTAGACGATTTATGAGGCAAGAAACCATGAAATCCCAGTCCTAGAATAATACATCCCCTTTTCTTACAACGCACCTTGTTCTATATACTCCTTCTACTAATTCCAATCTTATCTTTTCCCGCCCTTTGAATTCCCGCTCGTGCCTAAACTCTAATTTCTATCTATCAATTAAATCTGCTATAATAAAAAGCACATTTCCCAAAGCCCGCTAAAAGCTAAACCACCGCTCCAAAAATCGAGAGCCCTGCTAATGCCTATTTACAAATAAAAGCTTATACGCGCTATGCTATATTCTAGGGAAAACCACTTATAACCACCTAAGCAAAAAGCCCCGCCGGAGGTACTTGCGGCTCCGGACCATGCAACTTCCAATAAAGCTCCAGGCAGTCGACCCCCAGATTCGGTTCAGGCTCCCACGTATCCTCGTAGCCCTCTCCGACCCACTTAACCAGATACTCTCGATAGAGCATCCCTTTCCTGTCGCGCACGTATACTCCGGCTTTCTTCTTCCAGAAGCCCCAGGCGTGGTTGAGGACATCGGCGACGGCGAATTGGTCTTCTTCTTGGTGTGTCTTTGTCGTTCTCTTTGGGTTCGCGGTGATTGGGTGGGTGGGCTTGCGTATGGGTGTTGATCTGGTGGGTTTGAGGGTA